>CAUHTR010008025.1:46572-62625 GCA_959609185.1 Schmidtea polychroa
TATACTTGATATTATGTTATTATTTTTATTATTATTATTATAATTTTTATTATTATTATTATTATTATTATTATTATTATTATTATTATTATTATTATTATTATTTTAAACAATTAAATGATAATTTAAATCTTTTGCTGTGAATAATATATTTTTTACAAATGAAAAAATCTCAACTATACGATAGTTCTTGTCAATTTTTATTGACAAGGAATTTGAAATTAACATATGAAAATTCGTATAGTTGAAATTTTTTTCTTTTGTATTAAATATATTATTCGCAACAAAAGGCTTAAATTATCATTTAATAGTTTTCATTTTTTATTAATGCTGCTACCAAGAAATTATCACTTTATATTATTATTATTATTATTAATTAACTTTTTCAAATCAATTTAAATATTTTAAAAATATAATTTTTTATTATTTAAACAAATTAACCCTTTCTCATATTTAACTATTAAATAAATGAATATCAATAAATAGGTGAATTTTTTTATTTTATTTTTATTTTTATTTTTACAGTTAACTTTACAATTTATTGAATCTGATGATAGATGAGATTTTCTGACACAAATGCGTCAAGAATTTAGAAAATGGATTACGGCAAAATATTTACTATTAATATAAAATAAAATATTTAAAACAATAAATTTGGTCATTATATTATTTTTTTGAAAAAAAGATACTTGATTTATTATTTTTGTTATCATAATTAAAGCTGTTAAATGTTATATTTTGTTATTGCAAATATTAGAGTACTCTTCGAAAATTCGATTGGAAAGAAAATGAAGGAAATTTAACAAAATATAATAGAATACTTTTCGTTACAAAATCATCTTGATTTTCGCAACATATACGTTGTAGATTCGATTTTGTTTATTTCTTAGAAATATTTATGATGGTTTTGTAACAAGGCAGACAAATTACAAGAATATTTAATGCCGATTTAGACAACCGAAGAGTTACATTGAGAGAGGCTATCATATCTTTCATTAACATCTACTATTTTCAATTCCATTCAATCATTCAGTGTTTTCCGTTACAAACTATTTCGATTACACTTTTAACCAGTAGCTGTGCAAATGCGTTGCACAGTCGCTTCTGGGTGATTGATATGATAAATATGATAAACAAATCAGTGCAATTTATTTCTTTTGACTCCCAAAAATCAGGTGCGTCTCTTAATTGAACGATACACCGCAAACGCTATGGGCATTCTACGACATTTCTAATCAGTAACAGTCGTCTAATGGATTTGGTGACGACCTCAACTAACAGGCGACATTGACCATCGCGATTAGAATTATCTCTTCGAGGAAGAAAAATATAGATTATTTATAAGGAAATCTTTTATGAATACAGAAACAAAAACAAATTAAGTAAAATAAAAAAAAATATTATTATAATTATTATTATTATTTTTATTATTATTATTATTATTATTATTATTATTATTATTATTATTATTAAAAAAATATTATTATAATTATTATTAGATATAAATTCGAAATAAATCATTCCTTATTTATTCCAAATTTATTAATGATATCCTAAAATCATGAAATAATTATTTTATAATTATAGCATATAATTAACTCATCAAGAATTGTCTGACTCAATTAATAATAATGAAAAATATGATGAATAACATTTGAGTAAATATATTGAAACAATGAATTAAGTAGATAAAAATATTAAATAAAGCAATTTTTTAAATATTCTTTTATGATATACTATTTGTATTTAATAAGATTTTTTCTCTGCAAACCTTAACAATGTTTGTAATTAGTCAAGTTCGCATTCAAGTATCAAAGCTGATTTCTGCCCACCATGAAAGCTTAGAAAGGTTTGTTAGATTTAAGTGATTAATAAATTGCCTGTAAATAGTAATTGTCGAAATGAGTAATGAAAAATGTATCATTTCGACGCCAATGGCAAAATGTCAATGGCAAAATATAAATAGCGATGTCATCAAGTTTTCATCAATGAAAAATAAAGGCAAACAGAAGAAATAATTTGACCGATTTCGTGATGGTTTGCAGCAATTTTATTGCTTTCCTGCCAAAATAAACTTTTCACAAAACAATTTCTGGAAAAAAAAATTTTAATTTTAATTCATAAATTATAATAAATTGGATAAAATTAAAAATTAAAAGAAAAAATGAACAATGCAATTCTTGAATTAGGAATAATACAGGCATCTTAATGCTAGAAAGATTATTTATTTATTATATTATTATTAAATTATTTATATGTCAAAAAGAAGCAGTAAGTAAAGGAAATATTGAAATTGTAAAATACACAATCATTCGTTAAATTTGAATCAAAAAATTATAATTTTGCATCGTTTTAAAAGGCAATAAAAGGTAAAGAATGATAGATGTAAACACTGCAAATGTAAAAAAACTGATGTAAAACTTCTTATTTATATAAGAGACTCAAAAACAAGACATTTGAAGGGTTTGTCAGGGTTCCAAATGCAAAAGGGATCAAACATTATTCACAATAAAGTCTTTAGGAGATTTATTTTAAAAATGCCGGAAAAACTATAAATTTTAATTTTATTTCGAAACTGATTTTTAAATTTCAATTACATTTTTTATGCTTATTATTATTTTATTATTATTATTATTATTATTATTATTATTATTATTATTATTATTATTATTATTATTATTATTATTATTATTATTATTATTATTATTATTATTATTATTATTATTATTATTATTATTATTATTATTATTATTATTATTATTATTATTATTATTATTATTATTATTATTATTATTATTATTATTATTATTATTATTATTATTATTATTATTATTATTATTGTTATTATTAAATATTCCATTCTTACATTTAAACTTTTTCATTGTTTTAGCTAACAAAGTAAATACAGCATTTTCGGACTTCTTTGAATTTCAATCTTCTATTTTTTTTCTCATGTTCCATAATAAATTCGGTTTATTTCAACAAATGAACTATTTAGAAATTTGTTCTCTTCCGTAATTTTTAAAGAAAAGAATGTTTATATAAAATTATGATGCTGACTCTCGAGTACGATATTGGTTCAATATAAAAAATTTGAATTTAAAAGTAACAAATAAACAATACTTTTTTTTGTATTATTAAAATATTGGTTTACAGTAAATAAATATTTACAAAATTAGAGGATTTTTATTTTCCTCTTTTTTAAGACAATCAATCAGTATAATGTTTCACTTGAAGTTAAATCAAAATAAATTGACTAGAAAAATAAAGATAAAGAAGAGAGAAAGAAGATAACAGCTTTTATTAATATTGATATTTTATTTCTAAAAAATAATTTCTAGTAATTAATATTAAAATTTAATAATTTTCAAAGCTAAAAAAGTTTGTCATCCTTAAAAAAATCAATAATTGATATTGTGAAATTTTTAATTTTTTGATATCCCTCATAATTTTCATAATCCCCCATAATAAGGCTCAAGATATTTTAAATCTCAACTTGCAGCCATATTATATAAGGAATTTTTCAACATTCTTTTTTCCTCGGTTTTTGACAGATGTATTAAAATGAAATTTTTCAATCATAATTAATATTTTTAAAAGTATTTTATCATTTATTGATTACAGCATATACAATTTTGCAGATATAATCGTGATTTATTTATTAAATTATTAAATATCAAAGTTTTACCTTAATATTAATTTTTAATCGTAAACGAATTAATTCATTCCCAAAAAATTGAACGTAAATCGAAATATCGTTAAGCGAGGGATTTAGTTAAATCAAGACACTTTCGAAAAAAATTATTAATTAAAAAAATCAACTCAAATATATCCCATACAACACAAATTGTTTAAATAATAAGGAAATCTAATTTATACAAAATATTAATGTTCGACCTATAATAGCCGAGTTATCACAACAATAAATACATAATTCGTTTGTTTTATTTTGTAATCTGTTTCTGTATATTAGTATGGTGTAATTTCCCTAATCGATTTTTTTTCGTAAACAGAGACTGAATTATTTTCAAAATTACGTTATAAGGAAACTTCGTAAAAGCGACTTTGTAGAGCGAGGGATTGTTGTATTTTTAAGTATAAAGTGAATATAAAAATAATCCTTGTCAATTTCCTGGCATTCAGCTGCTTCAATTTTTAAATAGTTTTGGTCTTTTCTTTTATATCCATTTTTCCCTTCTCATGGTTCAAATAAAACTTTTTTTAAAAATTTAAAATTAAATTTAAAATCTAAAATTCAAAAACAATAAAATGTTCTTAATTTTTTAATAACTATTTAAATATGCAATTTAAACATCATTATATTTTATTTTTATTCTTATGATTCAAAAAACATTTGAAAATTGAAGCAACTTAATTTCAGGAAATTGAAAATAATTATTTTTATTTTATAATTTTTATTTTATTAATTTTATTTTTATTTCTTTCATTTTATTGAATATATACTTCGCAGTAAAACGTTTATATTATAAAAAAAAAAATATAATATTTATCTAAAAATCAACATTTTCTTTCGAATGATGAATAAGTGTTATTTAATTTTGTAAATGTAATATTTCAAAATGACATTTGTTTAAATTAGTTATTTTTTTATTCAAAATTAAATTATATTGTTTGATTTTCAGTAGTCAAATATTTTTTAAATTGGATAAAGAAATGAAATAATGTTGGGTTATTTGAAAGTTACGTGTTGATTTTTAAGGAAAACTTTAATTATATATTTTACATAACAAAAAAATATCATGTGTTTATTCCGCTTGTAAAGAGAATTGTATATGTAAATATAATCTATTGTCTTCAATTGGTTTACTTGATGATTGAAACTCTTACCAGAACGTTCTTCATCTTCAGGGCACCTACCACAAATCTTGCAAACCCCTTGTGGGCAGTTCTATTTGGTAGAGTATCTACCCCATAAATACCACATATATAGCATGAAGTTTAAAAGAAGAGCACCATATGTCGTAAATATGTCACCCATATTAAATATAATTAATTTATCTTAACCCATTTATGTTTATATAAACTCTAGAGTATGGCAATTTCAAATGTATATAATGATTATACTATATTTTTATATTATTATAAAAGACAAAAACCTTTTAATATAATTTAAAAATTGGTTTTTCTATTTTTTAGATTTTTTAATAATTTAATAATTTAAAGTTAAAATGATGAGAAAATTGTATAAATAGTTATTTTTAGTAAAATCTTTTACACCATTTCCAAGTTCAATCTACTAAAAGAAAAATGAATAGACTTCCCAATAGGTGTGCATATGCATATTAGTGGCATACAGTCAGAACCACAGAACTAATACTAAGCACATCCGATTTTATACACATGCATCATAATGAAAAATAAACACACAATTTTGAGTTAATTTCTATTTTCTATATATTATATATAGTATATAACCACAAAAAAAGATTTCACGTATGATTTATAAATTATTTGTTTATAAAAGATTCAATTTAGATATTGTGTATCTTCTTTACCATTCACTTTTCTCAATTTCCTCTATCCTGATTTCTTTTCCGACTTTAATCCATATTTTGTTTTGAATTTGGCTCAAATTAATGATTGACAATTTAAAAATAAAGAAAAAAGCTTTTGATAATCAATATTATTTTTTGACATAAATTCATTTAATTTTAGAATTTTCTTTTTTTAGACACATTGCAAATTATGCGAGATAAATTTACAATATTAATTAGTATATCAAACAAAATTGAATGAATTTTATTATACGTTTCAAGTGGTAACATTAATAATAATAATAATAATAATAATAATAATAATAATAATAATAATAATAATAATAATAATAATAATAATAATAATAATAATAATAATAATATTAACTATAGCTAAATAAATACTTTCAATATACATCAATTTCCTTTCATTCTTTATATATTTTAATATACTTAAGTACAAATTTTAAAGTTTTTTAACTAAATAACCATACAATTCTTAAAATTTATTTAATTAATTTTTTAATTTAATTAATTTAGACTTTCCATTAATTAAGACGATCCAAGAATATCTTTATAGTCATTCATAATTGTACTAACTAAAAATATTATTCTAATTAGCCAACAGTTATTTACTGAGAGCATGAAATCATGTATAGGCATTAATTAATAAAAATTAAATTAAATTAAAAAAAAAATTAAAAGAAAATTATGTCTAAAGGGCATTGAAATTTTGAAAATAGAATTCTGCAATTTTGTAACACTGCATTTGCAATTTGGTAGATTCTGTTCTGAAAACAGTTATCAAAATTGATAAACCATGACGAACATTAAAGCAGGTTGTCAATTCAAGTGGCAATTCTGTTATACTCGAAGGTGAATAATGTCAACAATATAAATCATTTATATTTATTGTTTATTGATGAAGTATAGAACAAATATTATTTTTTTACAAATGAAAGTGAAATAAATATCCATATTAGAAAGCAGGTTTTATAGGTGCACCTATGAAAGGTTATTGATGATCATGGAGGGGGAATTATAATCATAAACTTATTTTATAAATATAATAATTTTTTAAAAAAACTATTTTGAATATTAATAATGTTACGTAATGAAAATTCTTATGTAATATTTATCAACTATGATTTTTAGACTTTCAATATTTTTAAGAATTCTAAACAATCCGTAAATTTTTATTTCTAACTCAATAATAATTATGCTGTCCTTTTAATTATATTATTTAAACAAATTTTGAGATTTAATTTAGTTGACAACATAATTCAATTTTCAAAATACTTAACTATCAAAATTTAAACAGTTTCACCAATTAACATTTGCATAATTTTTGGATTTTTTAATTTTCCAATAATTTTTTATAATTTTTATTATTATAAAAATTTTCATAAATTTGCTTATTTCAATCGTCAAAAAACAGATTTATTTTAATAAAATTGCAATGATCAAAATATTTTCAAATAACCTTTTTTGTTCCCTCCCCAAATAAAACCATTTGCCATTTCAATAGGCGAGTAAAATCTTGTTAAGAAATAATGTGGTCTCGTTGAAATAAATAATCCTACCTGGAAGTCTCTGGTAATAAAAAAATATGTGTTGGGATATTTAAATGTTTGTTGATGGAACTAAATCTCGATCCGAATCCTCGTATTCACCAATTAAAAGAATAAAACTAAAAATCTCAACAAAATATTTATTTCAAAATAGCTCAAATTAATTATATTATTATACAAAAAGGGTAGATGCCAGATGGATATCACCATAAAATCAAAGCAAAATCTTGTTTATTTCTTTTCTCTGAATTACCCCTAAACTCGCTCATTATAATCACTTAATTCGTTTAGATTAACCAACTGGCACTCCAAGTCTGCTGCTCTCCGTATTTATAGTGTTTTTCTCCCATAAATTATATATCCTGAAAAACTGAATATAATGTACCAACTCTCACAAATGTTAATGTGAAAATGAAACAAGACATTCTGAGCAAGGTGGACAATTTAATGCCCATTAACTTAACTCCTGACAACCGAATGGCTATTGATTAATGGGATTGCCTTAACACCAATTAATTAATTAGTTGGCTTTTGAGCTCTTGGTTCTTCTATATATATATCTGATCAATTTGAGATTATTTTATTTGTCTTCGGAATCTCATTTGTCATCGGTTACCACTTTTTCACTTTCAATAACAACAATATTTTGAAAAGTAAAGAATCAAAAACTTTGACGACTTGAAAAAGTTAAATAAGTAATTTTATAATAAAATCTTTCTTCTTCTATGTTCCAAAACGCTACAGTGTTTAACTGTTTCTCTGTTAACTTTTTATTCTTTTCTACACCCAGAATGATATATTGGGTTTATGAAATATATTAAACTGCAAATGTTTTTACCATTACCAAATTCTAAAACTTTTAAAATCTGTTTTCGAAAGAATTGAAAGAAATATCACTCTGGGTGTAGAAAAGAATAAAAAGTTAACAGAGAAACAGTTAAACACTGTTGAAATATATAAAATGTACGAAATAAAATATTAAAAAAAATTGCAAATTAGCAAAATCAATTAAAATTCATTAAAAATTTTGAAAAATGAAAAATTAATATTTTTCGAAAGTGAAAAAGTGGTAACCGATGACAAATAAAATAATCTCAAATTGATCAGATATATATAGAAGAACCAAGAGCTCAAAAGCCAACTAATTTAAATGTAAAAAAATGAAAATAAAAAAATAATAAAAAAACATCATAGGTGAAAACGTTAAGAGATTCTAATATAGTTCTCATTACATTTTATTTTTATTTTCTTCATGTCCGAAAAACCAATTTTATTATCGTGGCAAACAAATGTTTTAATTACGCAATTGCAATAGGGCAACGAAATAATTATGGACAAATTCTTTTGCACTATTTATCAAGTAATATTCTAATTATTATTTTTATCCAAAAACCAAAAAATATTTATGGTTAAATGAATTTTATTGGTTGATTATCACATTATTATTATTAATTATTTAGTTATAATGTATTCAATAGTGAATTCAATTTTCAATAAATAATCATGAATTAAAACAAAAAATAATCGAGAAATATTGTTGAATGAATTGAATAATATCAATTCATATTATCATTGTCGTATTTTTTTTCTAATTTCCCTTAAGTCTTTATGCAGACTGCAAACATTAGAAAAATCAAAAAGCTCATTTTCCATTGATTGTTAATTAATTATCTATTTTTAATTAAAAGAATTTATTCTTTCAAATACTCCCATTATGAAATTTTACATTATAAAAATTTAAAATTTGTTTTAACCGAGTTATGTTCTAAATTTGAAAGAAGATTTTTTGAAATATTTTTTTTTATTTACAGTCAATCACAATTTATATTTTTAAATATGCTTTTATAAAAAGAGTAATTGATTAGTGCAAAAAAAATTTATTAATTTGAACCAAAACATAAAAATGCACGGTTTTATGTCAAATACTTTATCCTATATTATTGCAACATTGATGAGAAAATAAATAAAACGGACAACATAGGTCAAGAGTTTATATAAAAAGGTGTTTGATACGGCAATTTTTATTTCGATTTTGATTTAAAAATTATCAATTTTTTAATTTCAACATTTTTCTCATAAAATCCTACCCAAATTTTCACTTGAAATTAACTTTAAGGCAGTTTAATGAAATTTACGTGCATAAAAGATCTTCATATTCATATATATATATATATATATATATATATATATATATATATATATATATATATATATATATATATATATATATATATATATATATATATATATATATATATATATATATATATATATATATATATATATATATATATATATATATATATATATATATATATATATATATATATATATATATATATATATATATATATATATATATATATATATATATTGTTTGTTATATTTTTGTATGAAAACAATTTTTAATTTTAAATTAAATTTACTTTTTATATTAATTTAAAAAAAAATTTTGTATGAGAATGTTAACAATTTTATGCGTATTTTTTAAATTAGAAAAATGTTTTTTTATTTTCAAAAAGAAAAAAAATTATTAAAATATTTTTTAGTGTGATACAATTTGATTATGATTTGTTAATTTGTTTGGATATTCTTATTTTCATTTAGTTGTTATTAATATGATTCCAAGTTTGAAGAAAACTGTTGAATGGTCGAAATATATAGCAATGTTTTATTTTTATATACTTAGTTGGCGATTTTCTATTCTATTTTACACAACTCCTTCAAGTTTTCATAATATTACCCTCAATTTTGAAATTAATTTGGACCATAAAAAATAAAAAATATACTTCATTTCCTCTATTGACAACATTTTGTTTTTGAAATCTAAGAAAATTATTGTTTGTAATAATAAAAAGAATGTTTTGAAAAGAATCTAATTCTCGGTTTTGTAATTCTTTATACACTTTGTCAATAAATTCCACAATTGTTTTACAAATTGTGAGTATTTTTTTCTTAGAAGTCAACCTAAACCCTCCAAATTGCCATCTTTGATTTCCTTAAGTACATTAATTATATTTTTTCCTATATTCATTCAATGTATTATTTTTTGAACAAATTTCAAAAACAATCCAATCAACTCATCAAAAAGTGTATGAAATGGCGAAGAAATTAAGTAATAAAATAAAATTATCTTAAATTACACATATTAAAATTAATATAAATATAAAAAATATTTAAAAAATAATCTTCATTTAACACTTGAACCTGTAATAAATTTAAATTATTAAAACAAATAAACTTCATTTGATTTCAGATAAAAAAATAATCTATAATAGGTAAACAAATCATTTTATTAAAACAATAACGGTAATTAATTGCTTTTAAATTTAATTGAATAAACCTACCGATAATTATCACGAATATCTTCGAACATTTCAGCATAATTTTGATATCTACAATATAAAGCACGTAAAATTATAAATAGTAATAAATCAAAACAAATATTATAATTATTATTATTATTATTATCGTTATTATTATTATTAATTAATAAATAATGCCAATAGTCAACATATGTTTACTCAGTGAAGTAGATGAAACAATTAGCAAAATTAATTCCGAGGTATACAGATTAAATAAATGGGCAAAATTCACTCCTGGGGAAAATGATTGACAAAAATCATATTATCATAAAAAAGTACGTAAAAATCACTGCTCAGAAAATTGAATTGGGCGCAGTCTGTCATAATTTAAGATAGTCAATCATAAATTTACGTGTGACTCTCAGTACCACCCAGTGCTAATTCTAGATGAGTAGAAGTTGATACAGATTGGTTTTTATTAACCTTCATGTCAATCAACCGCGCAATGCTTGGTTTTTTTTAGATTTCTAACAAATTTAACAAATGAAATCTCATTAATTATTTTTACAGAATGAATTAATGAATTATTATGTTGTAATTAATGGTACTCAGTTCATTCTCCAACAACAGCAATGTCTGTTTGATATTTCAACTATTGCTTAAATCACGAAAATTATAATCATATATTAACATTATTATTACTGTTAATTAATTTTGTAATAATTTAGAAAATGATTTAAAAATATTATTTAATAAATTGCATAATTTACGTTTTCTTTTGAAATTACAACTGCTAAAATCACTAAAATTATAATATTACTATTATTATTATTATTATTATTATTATTATTATTATTATTATTATTATTATTATTATTATTATTATTTATTCATTTAATACAAATGTAAAATTTAATTAATAATTAATAAGCATTAAAATCATTTTATCAATTACATAATTTATGTGGATAATATATTTTTTAAAACAATGTTTAAAAATTTAAAAAAACAGAAATTTCCTTTAAATTTTTAACAATTTTTATAATCACTAAAATTAACAAAAATATAGTATAATATTATCAAGATTATTATTATTGTTATTTTTAATTCATTTATTAAAATAAAATTTATTATTAATTAATGTTCATTGAAAATAATAATAATAATATTATCATTATTATTATTGTTAAAAATAAGGAGCATTTATAAATATTATTAATAAATATTATTTAATAAATTCCATTATTTAGATGGATAATATATTTTTTAAATAATTTTTTTAAAAAATTCAAAAACAGAAATCGTTTTTTTAAATTTAAAATAACAAAAAAAACCATTATAATTACTCTTGTTATTGTTATATGATTTGATAAAAAGTAATGAACATTTATAAATATTATTTACTAAATTCCATTATTTACATGGATAATATAAATTTTTTTTTGAAAATGTGTTTAAAACAAAATTTGAAATTCAATTAAAAAAAAACAACCCGATAAGACTATCACATGAATTTTCATGAAAAAGTAATGGAAATGTGAACATTATTATCGGTGAATCACTGAATGTCGGAGACAGCCCATTGACGACGACGTATTAGTTATCAATTTAAACAAAAACTTCAACAGTAACCAACTACCAAAAAACATTATATAACTGATAATAACAAAACGAATTGAACGAAAATGAAAATTAAAAAAAAAATTTTCAACTGATTTGAGTATTTGATTTATGATATTACAGTCGAACTTATTTTATCATGACAGGGACTATGTTATTTTTAATAAACAAACAAGTCGTTTAAAACACAAAAAAACAGACTGAAAAGAAATTTAACGCATTTTGTTTGAAATAATTTGTTTAGTGGATCATAGAGGGATAAAAGTGAAATGAAGTTGACTGGAATAAATTATAATAATTGATTATGCCGGATATTTTGTTCCGAACTCTCTGAAAAGACTGAATAAAAAGATATCAATTTCAACGGTTATGAATATGATAACCGGTAGAGGTTTCTCTAAACAATATATCCTATATTCTCCGTAAATCTGTATGAATATCTTTCTGATTTTTATGCGGGATTGTAGGGCATATTAATAATTTTAAAAGGGATATTCGCAACTAGCTGTAAGAATTTCAATTGTAAAGTACCGCTGGTTTATCCAAATACATTTTTTCAAAGTAAATAATAAAAAATATATATATTAAGTTATGTACTAATGTCTCGTAATGTTGCCAAAATAAGTTGCTGCAAAGTTTGCAAGAAAACGAAATGTTTGATTATCAGTCACTTATTTTCATATAAACCTAGACAAGTTTCATGAAAATATTATAATATCTCTCGGTTTATAGTTAAAATTGCATAATTTGTATTTTTTGGAAATACGAAGAAAGGCAATACAGAGAGGTATTGTAATATTAATAATAGTTTTATACTCTTTCCCCATATTTTCTGAAATTTATTAAATTTTATTTATAAAGATATTATATACTTTTTCCAATTTTCACCTCTGATTACACAGCTTTATTTCAGTCTTTTTCAGGAATCACTTGAAAAAGGCTGCCGAAAATTAGTGAATATAAAAAAAACATCGATATCTTTATTGATTCATAGTCAAAAAATTTCTAATAAATAAAATGTCAATTATATATTATTAAAGTTGTTTTTATTAAAATTGTTTTTATTATTAACTTGTAAGACTTTAATTTTTCAAATAATAAATTGAGATTAGTCAAAGGACATTTGATAAAGGGCGTTTAGAAATATTTTTTGTAATTAGTAAGTGGAAATTCGAATGTAGAAAAGTAGAAATAGAAAATAGCTGGTCAATCAATGGTTAGACAATGTATTTAATTTTAAAAATGTCTAAACTTTTAAAATATATGTACGATTTTATAATATTTAAGTATTATTTGTATTTGGAAATTGTATAAAATGAAAATAGAAATTTTAACATTTTATTTATTTTCATTACGATTAAAAATCAAAAAAAATAAACTAATTACAAACCTTAATGTAATTAAACTAAGCAACAATAACATGAAAGATATATAAATGAAACTAATGCTATTTTGCGTATCTTCAGAAAATGTATCTTTGAGATAAATAATAAACAATGGCATAATCCGAGGATCGAGACACTTTACTCTTTATAATATAAACATACAGTTACACAATAATTGAGTGAGTTGTGTGCAAATTCTTAAAATGGGAGGAATTATAAAATAAATTTCAACATGCAGTCAAAACTAAATTGTGGACTTTTACTCAATTATTTTTTGTATCAAATTGTGATCTATATAAATGTTGTAGTGATAAATTAAATGAAATGATAAAAAAAACAAAAAAAGATCAAATTGAACAAAAAAAGAAATATATATTATAAAGAAATATAAATGTTTCAAAATTTTTATACGCTAAATGTAACCACGATGCAAACTTCCTTTTCGTATATAAAATATTTACTTATTATTTGCATCAGGATATGTTTTTGAAGTGAAAGCGTTACACGAAAGATTTAGTTTAAAATCAAATGAATAGGATAAGTGAAAAAACATTTAAAAACTTGGGTGAATCAGGATGTGGGGCTTTATCGGTTTTCGGAATCATGGTTATATTTCTATCGAGAGTTGCCTGTTAGGTCTTTTTATGTTGACTAAATGGCCCCTCGTTACAGGATATTTCTAAAATAATGGGATCAAAATAAGTACCTTTCCAATGGTTTAAAGTTTTTATTTTTCTAACTTTTTCGTGGTACTGGGATTGTAAATATTAATAAACAAAAACCAATCGAATTTCGGATTATTATTGGGTTCCAAATATCCTTTACAATTCCAATTTAATATTTTCTCATTTTTAATTTAATATTCTTACACTTTAAATTATATTTTAATTTTAAATTTATATTTTTATTTTATATTGGATTTATTTTTAAAAAAAACAAAATAGAAATAATTTTTTTAAAAATATTCAGTTTCGTCCATCGTCATATAAAAAGTTTAGAATGAATTTTTTTTCAGTTTGGTTCGGTTTTGGTTCAAGGATAAATTTAATTGTTCGTTTTCGTTTTTTTTGTTTAAAATATCAAAATTTGACCTGATTTTGGTTTGCAAAAATTTAATGGTTCAGGAGTTTTAGGTTTAGTTCAAAATGTCGGTTGGTATGGTTCTAAAACGCAAAGAAATGAGTAAAGTTTGTACAGTTATAAATTTCACAATTTATTTAAAAAAATAAACATCATTATATAATATTTTTTATAATTATTTAAAAAATATCAGCAAACAATATCATGGCTTTCAGTCAATGAAACTGAGAAAGTTAAGACAAATGCTACCCTACGGTGCTGAAAATTCGTGAATATAAAAAAACATCGATATCTTTGGTGATTCATAGTCAAGTTTTAAATAAATACAATTGATAATAATATTTTAATTTCTTGTTAATTGAAACTTTGGTACTTCTGCGTTATCTTACCCCCAAAAATTAAATTATAAAATACAATTAAAATAACAATATAAAAAATGAGAGAATACATTATTGATGACGTTATTGAACATTATTGAACATGAATTTATTAAGGCTATCTGTGATTTATGTGATTATGTGATTATGTGAGTTTATGTGGCGCAAACGTGTTCTAAGCAACAGTGCCGATGTGTTCGACACTATTCTAAACGACATTGTGGTTTTCTGGTCACCTGGATGACCATTTACAAACTCTTTACAAACATTTGCTGAGTTTGTAACTGTGATTTATAAAATAAATATAATAATTATATGTGTTCTTTTTTAATTTAATTTTTGGGGGTAAGATAACACGGAAGTACCGAAACTTTTTATCATTTTAAGGATGCAAAATATCTATATAAAATTATTTTCCCAATTACAAAAGTGGCGAAAGAATCCATATATTTTACAAAAATATAATTTTTGTTATAAAAATAATTATTATATAGATAAAGCTAATTTGTTTGACAGTTGAAAAAAATCAATTTTGATTATTAAAACAATACTAATTTTAATTTTCATACTCATCTACAAAAGTTAATGTTTCCTTCAACTAGAAAGATTGGTTTTAAGAAAATTGTGTAATTTTATATTTTCAAATATATCAGCTTATAAAATTGTGAAAGTTGGGTACCCTGTAGAATTTTGAGCTCGAAAACATATTGATAAATGATTTATGTGTCAGTTTGAAGCTTTCTATTTCTTTTGGATTTTACGAAATGGGGATAATTAATTACGACAATGCTTTGTGATTTATTTATAATTGGATATTTGATTGACCTCATAGTATAATATATTATTATTAATAACTGCATGTTTATTTATTGAACCTTAAAGTTTTTTTTATTTATCCCAATGACATATATTGTTACGACTGCTCTGTTGTCATTGATTTCTGCGAATTCAACTATTTTCAATTTCGTAACTGCACAATACGATTTTCTACATTTTCTTCCTTACATAATAGAGATATATTTACGAATTTAATATAAATATTAAATATTTAATTAATAATTATTATAATCAATAAAGGTTTAATGGAGCAAATTTCAGTAATTTTGGATGCGCGTTATATACGGAATTCTAGGGTATATAATTAGTTTGTCCAATTAAAATGTCCCTTTACAAATCACAAATTTAATTAATATTTTTTGTCATTTGAATGTGATAACTTT
>CAUHTR010008026.1:0-38454 GCA_959609185.1 Schmidtea polychroa
ATGCATGGTAGTTTGATTTCCCCATCCTTTTCAAATGCTACCTGAATTCCAAATTGAACCTTTGCCTGTTTCATTTCGATTAACGTTATTTTAATATTTCCAAAAGAGAATGTGAAACCTCTACTTCCTTAACATTACATCAATTGATTTTCACTTTTATATTTCAATGTGAGCGTAATAAATCGTATTGAATTTCTGAATTCACCATCTGACCAATTAGTACAAATTCATTAATACTTATTTTTTCAAATATCTCCGATGTATTGGAATTTATTCTATTAACACCGCTTTTAAACAATGACTTGATACATTGTCTTCATCTCGTTCAGGTCTTGATGGAACCTTTCCCATTATTCGTCACTTATTGATCCGAGATTCTCAGGAAACTAACTCAAATGGGAGAACAGGTAGTGCATTTTGATGCTAATGTTGCATTCAAGGTTTCTAAAAGCAGTCAACATCTTGGTAACAGGTTTTTCATAGTTCCTGGCCTTGTTGTTGCTTAGCGCTCAAACTCTGGATCTCTCATGAACTGTCGAATTTGAGAGCCATCAAAAATCCCAGCTTTCAACTTTTCAATAGTTAAACATGAGAAAGCTTAGCTCATGTATGCATAACAGTCCCAATCCTTTTCTAGAGCTCTGGTGAATTGCTTGATCAAGCCAAGCTTAATATGCAGCGGTGTGAATAAGATCCTGTCTCTGTTCAGCAGTTGCTCGTTGATGATGTTCCTTGCACAGCAGGGCAGTAATTCTTCCCGAATAGGCCAATCCTTCTTTATGTAATGTTTCAAAATAACTTCCGGTACCTTTTGTCCACTGACAAAGATGATTTATGCAGGTGTTGTAGATCATGTGAGGTACTCAAAGCTTATCTTGATCACCCAGCTTCATACCGAAATATAAATGAAATATAAACAAGTTTTACAAAGTTGGTGACTGGGTCCCTGTTGACAATAAATACATCAGGTTCATTTTTACAGGATCTTCTACCTGAAGCCATTTTTTCACTGCAACAACAATTGAATAAATAAAAGAACCAACTGGAATATGGAGTTAAAAACGCAGAGATATCTCACTTACTATTATATCGATGGCAAGCATAGACACGTAAAAGGTTTATGTGGCTCTATATAAAAAAATTGGCCTCACTAAAGCTGAAAAAACTAAGACACCAAATTTGCTGTAGGCCAGTGTAATTGATGGGGAGAGATCATATATGAAGTAACTAATTTAATGGAAGCACATAATTTCAGATTTACAGATAAACTGAGAACTTGTTACTGATTTCATGAAAGTTTGTGAAAATTGAATCAAATTTGTGTTAAACTCGATACAAAATGTGAAGTACAGAGATTTGTAGGAAATAAAATGTTATATTTTGACAGTCATCCTATCAAATTTAATTAAAACCCAAACATTCTACATGAACGCTTTGATGCGTATTATCCCAGCCTGTCGAATATCAAACAGATTTATGAAATGAAATGTCTTTGAATAACAGCAGAAAGTTGAGAAATGTAAATTTCTCATAAGATTAAGGAAAAGAAATATTTAAAATATGTTTAATTAAAACAAAAAATATGATTAAATGTTATCAGAACCATTTAATTTCACTGGATGATGGAAGAATAACTTCATTTTTTATGCCTGTACGGCGAAATAAAATACGATATTTTGTTATATGATTATTTTTTCGTTGAAGGTTTTCACTTTATGCGGCTAATTAATTTGAAATATAATCGGTTAAGGGCATCCAAATAATGCACTTTTTACTAAATCGTTACACGATATATTCTTAAAATTATATTCCAAAATTAAAACAAATTTAGCGAAAATTTGAACTAAATAGTCGTTTTAAACAAAACGAAAATACTCGGTTAAGGTGTCAAAAGGTTTTCCAGGTTGAACTGATCTGACTGTAAATCAGACGTATATTGGGAAGCACTGGAACCAGCGTATCTTATCAAAATGGGATCTTTATTTTTGTCAGGCATATTTTTATAAATCCTTTCTCTATAATCCTCAACTTCTGACTCCACGGAAATCGTATCAGAGATATCAACAATATATTTTAAAGATTTATTTTCTTTGAATGTCATTATTAGATATTCAAGATTTTTGATGATATTTTCTGAGCATTTGGTATGCTCTAAGATAAATGGATATATATTGTTACGCAACTCAATCATCATGTTATTCGATTCTTTTAATGCTCTTTTAATCTCTCCTTGCAAAAAGTCCGCTCTCAATCTTAACTCTGGATCTTTTTCACTTGAATTATGAATTTCGTCTCTGTGAATGTGATCCCAAAGATGGGTCAATTCGAGATTATATACATAAATCTTTTCTCTTTGATTACAACGTATTCTTTGAATGGGCGCCAAAATTAAATAATTCAGAGTATGAATCAGTTCATTTTCGAATTGACCAATTAACTTTTCTATTTTCCCGGTAAAATTTAACATTTCTCGGAACGGATCACCATTGGGTAATGTGGATGATATCTTTTTCATGCATTGGCCGAGGATCTAGAAAGTATAGTATTGTTATTCATATGCATTTATTTTTATAAACTTTTCAGTTCGAGAATATTACAGTAAAATATAAAGCTAATTACAAGAAAATTTGTAAACCTTTAAATGACGCTTTCATTTGCAATATTTTCTTATATAATAATAATCTTAGTCAGTCAGAAATTTATCATTTTTTCGACAAAACTTTCCTATCTGAAGTTACCCTTGCCTCGATCTTAGTTGTATTTGCTGTACTTCATCAGAATTTTTGTAAGTTGATACTTATTTGTCAGTAAGTAGTTGATTTTGTTAAACTGATACCCCAAACTCCACTAGGATACACTTTCTATAATACAAGTTTGTGTGTAAATTAACCGTATGAATAATTTGTTTTCATCAATTACTCGATTTCATTTATTATTAATTTTTCTTCATTTCCAGAAGATTATCTATTTTATTTGTGGAAATATTTCAATTTGAAGTAAGTTAGATCAATTTTTCTTTCAAAAACAAATTAATCTCCATAAATATGTATTTTTTAAAATATTTCGAGAAAATTATACGAAAATATAATATTCGAAATCCTGTAATAATAAAATTTACAAAATATATTTTCTTCTTGCGATATTAAGCATTGTAGAAGGTTCAGTAATATCTGAAATCTTATGGAAATAATAAATTGATTATAACTTATAAATAAATTGTATAATATAATCTTTTCACCTTCGCGTAATGGAAGGGTTTTGACTGAAAATTTTAAAATGCTAAGAAATATTAAATGAATTTTAACTTTAAATAAATCTTACGATTATATCTCGTCATTTTTACGGAAACTCAATTTTTTCGCGATGATTTTTTACTAAAATTTGTCTAAAATAAAGTTATTATAGAATTGTATTTCATTGCTTCATAAATGCATATTGTAAGCTTGCATGCATTTTTATTATGTATTGCGTGCAGTATTTAATTTTTGTTTTTTTTAATATGCAACTTGAAATTATTTATTTGAAATGTAACTCGGTTTTGAAAGGAAGATTTGCTGAGCCTCCTGTTGTGCCATCTGCCAATGATATGATATCATTCTGGAGTTTACTGCCAGCAAATGAATTCGAGCATTTGCGGTCGTTTCCTCAACGTTATATATGCCGTTTTGGGTGCACATACAGATATGAGCAATCATTTTCAGCTATGCAACTGATTAAAATTTGAATGGGTTGATGATACTTGCCACAACAAACCTGCATCCAGACATTGATAAACTGACTTCTAATCTGCAGTTACATAAACAGCATTAATTAAACCTGATAAAACTTTAATAAACAATTTTCAAACATTAAATTGACTAAAATAATAAATATAAAACTAATTCAGATAATAATTTGTAACGCATAGCTAGAATTCTTGCATTTTAAAATTTGAAATTATACTCTTCAAATTTAATCGTTTTAGATTTTACATTTACAATTACAATGTGGCATTTTAAAAATTCACGAACTAATTTCTATAAACTCAAAAGTTTCTTTTTGCATTATAATATCGTAGTTTATTTAATTCCAGTAGGTCTTACTCTTGTAATTTGAATGTTGAAGGACATAAAAAGGGTTTAAAATATTCAATGGGCGAGCGTCTCACTGCGATACTTGAAAAATTAGATTTGGGCCTCAGTGTAAAAAGTGTGGGAACCACTAGTGTAGAGTGTATCCCATTGGACTTACAAAGAATAGCATCAGAATGAGTAGGTTGGTTCTATATTATACCTTTATGCATTTTTTTTATAATATAGTAAGTGTATCTCAGTGGTGTAGAATAATTTTGCTGCAAGGATGGAAAAATATTGTAATGAGATGTCTCTCAGTGTCAACATTTAAAAAATAAATAGATTTGGAAAGTGTTAATTATGTTCATATAAACATTCCTTTAAACATTACGCATATTATTGTACATAACCTGGAATTATTTTACAATAATTTGCAAATTTAGGCTTTTTCCTTATATATTTAGTACATTTAGTACATTTAGTATTCAAACAAACAAATTAAAAAGCGTTTTTAGTAAAATTTTACGAACTTTTAAAAACTAAAAAAAAACTATAAAAACAAATTACATTTACCAGCAAAGGAGAATTTATAAAAAAATATTCAAAAAATGAAATGATTTTAGAAATCTGAAATGCATTTGATTGATGCCACTAACATAAATATTCAAATGGAGAGAAAAAAAATATTTCTCAAATTTGTCGAAAATCTTTATTTTCCTCCTGGCTAAAGTTTGGCGAAGAAATTCCCACTTCTGAAACAGTTTTTGAAAATCGAATTATTTTGTCACTTTATTATTCTGTTTTCAGATTTCAGAGGTAAAACTGAAGTTGGTTTTTTTAATTAAATAAAATATTTCTCCAAAAAAAAACAAAATAAAAACAAGAAAAGAAATTAACCTGAAAATTACTGATTCTTGTTTTATCGGTGATGTTAATAAAAGCTGTTGCGTTTCCGTCACCGCTGTGGTATATAATGGATTCGAGTAGCCGCCCGATTTTATTCAGATGGAACAGTCCAATTTGGTGCTGTTGCATTTGTTTGAATACTGCCGCATCGTCATTTTCATCAATTGGGGGCCGGTTAATATTTCCCATCATAAATGGGAAATCTTTATGAAAAAATTGATTAACTAATTAATTTCAAATAATTTACATTTTTCTTCATATTTAATTTCATTCTCAAAATCAAATTGTAAAAAATATCAAAAATAAACTATTTTCTATTTTTAAGTAGTTTTTTTATCTGAATGTTTTAGGAAAATTATTCAAAATAAAGACAAAATTATCAATTTTATCTCCACATATTTTATGGTTATATATATTATATATAATTTTACTAGTAGTATATTCACATTCTCCCTGTATACAGGAATACAAACATACACAAGGCTAATAAAAATGTAAATAAAAATGGAAATTATTGAAAGCTTTCTGTGACATGTTTTACATACAATTCCAAAAGAATTCCATTTAAATAAGTGAATTTGAATAAAATATGTAAAAACCGGTTCTGTATTTACATTCATATTACTGATATATATAAATTATACGTGTAAAAACTACACGTGATAGATGTTACAACGGGTTGTACTTGTTTAGTGATACTTCATTTTCTGTAATTTTAAGAAAGTATTTGGTATGACAACCTAATAAAATAAATGTAACCTATATACTAGTGACTGTATACTTTAACTGAATTAAAAACTTTAACTAGTTAATTGTCTAAGTTTATACTTTAATATATATATGTTACGGTAAATGTACAATCTTGGGAAATGTACACTTTTACCGTAAAATGTGTACATTTCCCAAAAAGTTAGGTATAAGTGAACTGAATATAATGTATATGTATGTTCTTGTTTGATATTTCCCCCCACTTAAAATTAAATTAAAATTAAATATATAAATATCCAATGTTTTAGTTAATTTATAAATAAGAGTATTTTGATATATCAATAAAGACCATATACTCCGAGTTTATCCGACAATATATTCTGTCCCCCTATGGGTATTGCTAGCTAGGGTACTGGTCACATTCAACATGTCGCAACATGTACCCTTGCTAGCAATACCCATAGGGGGACAGAATATATTGTCGGATAAACTCGGAGTATATGGTCTTTATTGATATATCAAACAAGAACCGAAAATTCAATGTACATTTCCCTTATTTGAAATTGTAAATGTTAGTTGAATGCACATTACCCAAATGAGGAGGCTAATGTGCACATTTACCGGAAAATGTGTACATTTGCCACAATATCTACTTTCACCGTAACATATATATATATCTTAAGAAATCATTGAAATATTTAATTCTCAGCTGAAAACACCTCACATACGTGTTGGTAGTTCTAAAGTCAAGGTAATGCTGCGATCTAAATGTCTATGACAGAAACTAACCAAATAAATGCTTACAAACATATAAATTAATGGTCAACTGTTTCTAACCAAAACTTTTCTCCGGTTCTTTGAGTTATGGAACCTAACAAAAATTAATTAATTGAATTACGAAAGAGAAATCAAAATATTTTGAAGGCAAAATTGAAAGAGGTGATAATTAAAAAAGCAAATATACAGTAAATAATGTGGCGTAAATACCAATCAATTATTTCTATGTAGAAAACAAAATTCAATTTTTGACAAATATGGGATTAAAAATAGGATTAAAATTTTAAGGTGAGCTAGTTTACTAAAGGGAAGTAGGATAAATTCTCAAAAGGAAAACCTTCGTTCTTTTTAACTTGTCCAGCCATTAATATCTCTCACTTATATCATTTTAAAATCAAACTTGAACAAAATTGAACAAAAAGACAACTGTTAATGAAATTAACAAGACATATATACTTTGAATTCCCATTAATCAACTTGTTGAAATTCTTTTTTTTTCAAAATCCCATAAGACAATCAACTCAATATGACTAATCCTTTGCTTGTTACTTTTTATTCTCCCATTTATCAAAAATAAAATTTTGGTTTCAATTTCATGATGATTGATGACATAAGCAATTTTTTAAATTAGTCAAACATATTTTTTGTCAAATGCTACCTATCATCATAATCCTCCTCCCAAGTAATTTGTTAGAATTTACATTTGAAATGCTGATTTATTACCACAACTACTCAAACTAACAAATCTTCAGTATAATATCTATAACCATATTGATGCTCATCTGGCGCCACCTTCACATTAGGAGAAGCAGTGTTTTCCCATGAATATTTGTGTTTCATAGCACCCAAGACGTTCTGTCCCTCACATAGAAATATATCTTCAAAACATGTGACATATTTCAAAGTGCGACAGGCAACCAACGTAAACTTTGTTTCTCAAAATATCTTTCCATAATTTTTCGAAATCTTAAGATTTTATTTGCCAGAAGGCGATTTCATTTCAAGCCATCTTTCAAGGGTTTAATCAGATAAAAGACAGAAAGATCGAGATCTGAATTAAATGCTGGTTATTGTAACAGTTCGTGATAACAATATTCAATCGTTGATAAGGCTGCAACATTTGGGTGCACTGGACACCTTGAAATGCACAAGAAGAGAAAAACTGATAATTAATTATTAATCATATTGGGATTTTCAAAAATGGATGAAAAATAAAGTAAAAGGATTATTTTTCTATATCAAGGAAGTGAAAATCTCTGAGGTATGAAAAATGTAATCTAGTGTAGCATTAAAGGACAAATGTTAAAATGAGTAAAATATGAAACAAAACGAAACTTAAAGATTACTTAAAAAAGAGTAATAGTGATATAAAATCAGTGGCTAAGTAAAATTTTATTGAAGTAATTATTACTCATTGGTGGCAGTATAAATTCAACTATAGGAGATTAATTTGTGGTCTAAACTTTTCAATTGCAAATATTTAATACTCAATATATGCTGAAAATTTTACACCATTTCCAAATTTAATCTGCTATAAGCATACAATTTAGACATAATATTCACGTGATATTTTTGTGGTTGCGTAAAAAACATCTAACTAATTCAAATTTGTTTGCTCATTTTTCATTTTGATGTTTGTGGATAGGACCGGATTTATTTTGCTTTTGCTCCGTGATTTTGACTATATGCCCCGAGTACGTATGTATGCATATTTTTCTTCTTATATCAGATTGAATTTGGTGTATCAATTTTTTGTATATCAAAGAACACAGGGAATAAGAGTAACCGAATATTTATTTATTAAAGCTCAACAAATTGGCAAAATGTTAATAGAAAATTTTAGATGAAAACACATTTTGAAAATACGTCAAGCAAGATGCACAAGTAATTTATTTTATTTTGTAATATGTCTGTGAGGAACGATTTGCAGTATTCTAGTCCCTATCAGTACAGTATGAATATATTAATATGACGACAATTTTGAACATTTAGAGATTATAATGCAATACTGTGTTGATTGAAAAAAAAGAGTACGTAAAAGAAGTAATTAATGTCATATTTGTCCTGATTTTGACAGCTTACTTCTATATATATATTCATCAAATTAAAAACTACTACTTATATTCTTTATTAAAAATAATTACTCAATTAATTTAATCTATAAAATATATTTCTTACTTTTATTAAATGAAATAAACTAAGATTTAATACTATTTTGTTAGAATTTGAACGAGTCATTTCGGATTCGAGCGAAACAATATATATATATATATATATATATATATATATATATATATATATATATATATATATATATATATATATATGATTTAAACAACATTAAAAAATGTTGGAGAAATAATGTTTTCATATTTTGAGTTATTCATCATAATTTATTACTTCACACATAACAATGATAGATTAATAATTATAAATATACAAATGAAATGAAATTCATATTCCACTTTGGAGAAACCAATTTTTTCAATATTTATAAAATATATTTTCTATTTTGGCTCCTAAAAGGATAATTCAATAATTTTATTAAGTTCAAATGTAATGCAATGTACATATGAGCAAATCACAGTACAACCAAAACCATACAACAAAAGTAAGAGGATTATATTCAATAAATAGTGAAAATATTGGTTTGCCCCAAGTGGAATGGCGCGCACTGTAAATATATAAATATTCTCTTTATACACTGTATAAAAGTTCTGTAAAAAAATCAGTGTTTAGTTTGAATTTATTGATATTCGTTTAGTGGAAATGAAACGCATCATTAAAGAGTACTGCCAGAAATTGAATGTACAATGGACGCTACAATACAGAAGACTGTTGGAAGAAATCCGACAAAAGTTATTTTTAAGAAAATTAAATTGCTCTATAACTAAGTGCATACGGATATTTATTGTTAATATTACCATCAATTATTTAGATTATTCGTCACAACCAATTTGTTTAAATAATAAACAAACACTTTTGAATTTGAATTTGAATAAATAAATATTAATTATATTCTATATTTATTTAAAGTTTTTAAGAGACTAAAAATATTATTTGCTTCGGTCTCGCATCACATAATTCATTGCACGAGTCATGCTTTTTGGAAAACAAAGAAATATGAGTCATCATGGGAAAATATTCAAAGTCCTTTTTAGTACAATGCCAATTTAGAACATTGTTTTTTAAAACAAAGAAAACTATTTTAATATTGTTTAAATAAAGTTTTATGGAGAATATTTTTTTCTCTACAGCTTTGCTGTTGATGACTTTTCAATCGAATAATTTGGTCATGACGAAAACGTCGTTTTGACGTATAATTAACGCAAATATTTGAGAAACTAAAATTGCAATCATAAAGAGAATTTAATTTTCTACATTATTCATAATAGTCATATTATGATTTAATAAATATTTGAGTATCAAAAATAAAAAGAAAATTCATGATTGCGATTTTACGTACGTCACTTGCGAAATTTGAAATTTCAATCCGACAGTTTCGTAGAGAATAAAATCCTCGACTAAACCCTGCCCCCACCCCAAATTTGAAAATTATTTGATAATTCGTTCTATGTTTAAATTTACATGCTAAATATCTTTGTTCACACGGGGTCACATCTCACTACTAATATGAATACTATTTTAAATTATATTCTTATTGAATTTCAGACAAAATAATTTTTCAAGTCGAAAAATTTAACTTTTGTAAATCCAATTCCTATAATCAACAGGCGTTTGGTTCAGATTAAGAAATGTCATGAAATCGGTACTTTTTTCAAATAATTCTTTGTTTGAATGCAAGAATTTGCTCAAGCTTTCGAAATATTTGAAACATTTTTTCAATGAATCCGCTTGTATGTCTACGAGAGCGATTAATTGCAGACTCAATTCCATTATCATTGCATTACAATCGGCTATTCGGTTTTCAATAATCTTTCGGTTAAAGTTAAACTTCATTTCAAAATCCTGTTGTTCTTTCTCTAGTTTCAATTTGTTAGATGGTTCTTTACCTTCCTGAGATTTGATTCTTTCAATAGTGTCAGTAATTTCACCGATTTTCAAAGAAATTGGGAGTATTTCTTCTCGGTTAAATAATCGGATCTTTTGAATAGGAACCAAAAATAGAGAATTCAAATGATAAAGGCAATGATTTTCAATTTGACCCATCATTTTCTCCGTTCGTCCAATTAAAATAAGTATAGACTTATAGGAACAATCATCATCCATCATTAGTCCAGCTTTTTTAAGACAATCTCCAAACATCTGAAAATATTTTAGTTTTATAAATTATATTTGAAATTGCTTTTGGTTTATTTTTGAACATTTTTATTGTTCACCTTTGATTTGTCTATAATTTTCTTTTAAAACTTCTATTTTCGTTGCGACTATAGACAAAATTTTGTATTATATAGAAAAACATTGATTTATAGGCGTAATAAAAATAAAAAAAAATCATTAAAACTTTAAAAAATCAATTAATGAAATATGTTGGGAAAAAATATTCAATATTATTTGAAACCTCCATAAAACTAAGGAGACATTTATAAACCAAATGAAACTTCCGAATTTACTTATGGTAATATAATAACAGCAAATTAATTAATGAAATATCCTCAATTAAGAAACTTCTATTTCCAATTTGAATCTGCTGTAAGTAAACAATATGTGTGTCACACTAACGTGATATTATTGTTGGTTTATTTAATTTTAAATAACTGAACAATTGTGAAATTATGTGTGCTCGGTTGAAAGGAAGTTAGACGGGTATTTAAATATTCGGTTGAGTTCACACCGCTTTTCAAATTATATAAACTTTGAGTTAGAGCATAGATATGTGAGCCATCTAACACAGTAGCTGAATAAAAGCAAGACTCATCCGAACAATTTGATGAGTGATAAGTTGGAGGATATTTTGGTATCAGTCATGTGTGTGTAAAAAGTAAGTATTTTGAAACTTTATTTCAGTATTTTCAAACAACTGAAAATTTTCACTAAATGACGTAAGAATTTGCTATATTGTATCCAAATAATCCTGTTTTTCTTAAATTGTATATGATATTGTTAAATATTTTAAAATAATAAAGATAATCATAATAAAATCATAATAAAATTAATAATAAAATGATAGTGAGTGCATGAAAAAAATTTGTAATTGCATGACTAATAAATTTGCCATACAAGTGTATAATTAACAAAGACAAATGCATTATATGTGCATAATTAACAAATACATTGAAAATAGCATCCTTGCATTTCGTCAAAGATGATAATGGTGGTAATATCAAAGGGGGATCAATCGACAGAAGAGTCAATGTTATTTTTAATAATGTTATATTATGAATTGTGTTATGCGCATTATTAATTTTTCTTATAGTTGTGTATTTATTTTCATTAACATTTTTTCTTTAAATTTTATAATTGCATGTCTATTATATTAATTATTATTTTTTATGAATTTTATTTAAATTTTGTAGCTTTGTGTTTCTTTCTTCAAGTGAGTGCAATACCTAAACAACAAATTTACAAATAATTAAATATAATTACTTGGGGGGGGGAAATCTTCATGACAAGCGGGACGATCTATGGGAACTCGGAAAAGGAAATAAAAGTAAAAAGAAATGGAAAATGAGAAAAAGAAACCAAACAAAAGAAAACAAACAAGAAAGCAAAGCAAAGGTCATTATTAATTAATTAGTACAAAGAGAAAAAAGGATTTCAAATTCCAAAAACAGAACAGGAGAAAAAAGGAATATCTTGACAGCTTGTCAGAGATATCGGAATTGCTGAGAAAAGTCGGCGTAACAAAAAACATATCTCGCCATCTGTCAAAGATAACATGAGAATAGTTGGGAGATGTGGGAGAAAGAAAAGTGGGACATATTTGATTATATCTAGTGCCACAAATAAAACAACCTATATAAAGAGAAACCGCTAGCCGAGAAATGGACAAAAAATCAGATAAAATATCAGACGAAAATTTATTTGAGAACGAAACGGAAAAAGAGTTAAGAGTCTACGGTAAAAGGAGATAAACTAACGGAGAAAATTAACGGAGAAATATATAAATGTGGCTTATCTGCAAAAAAAAAGTGTGATTTTTAAATAAAAATATAAATGAGGTTTATCTGCGGATGCGGCAAATTATTTCACATTTTAAACTATTACCAAATTATCTATATGGAAGTTTTTTTCAAAAACTAAAGTATTTTTAGTTTTTAAATTTATTAAATAATTAAATAAATATTAGAAAGATTTAAAAAATTATTAAGTTAATAGACCATAATTTCCTCTTTTATCAGAGATTTTGTAAAATAAATTTGTAGTGGTAAAAATTATTTTTTAACAATTACTAAAAAAAAGTTTTTGTAGAGAAAATGATGAAAAAACTTCGTAAGATTTATAAGATTATTCATAAATTTAATATTTCTTTACAATTTCTGATATTATAATCTATTATAATCTATTATAATCTATTATATTATAATCTAATCTAATATATATCTGATATTATACTATACTTATAATGAAAACAAATATGTCATTGTTTGGTTTAGAAAATATTTTCGCTATAATAGCTATAAGTAGGCTTGCCAGATAAAAATTTCGAAGAAAACGTACATACGAAAATTGATCAGCATAAAAAAGAAAACAATTAAAGATACATGTTATGTAATTTTTTTTATTATTATAATTATCAGTAAATATGTTATATATAAAATTATTAAATTTTTTTAAAAAATAAAATAATTTAAAAAATAAATCACAAGATCTTTAATTCTGCCTTAAAAAAATTAATTATATCACTTCAATAAAATATTAAAATTAATTATATGAATAGTATAACATTTTAAAAAATAAATCACAAGGATTTCATTTAATTATAATTTGATTAGGTATATTTTTCATTTCCTTTAAGTTTTTTTAATAATTCATCTTTCTGAATCACATATTTGTAAAACTCTTTGCAATTCATATTAAAATTATGCTTCACGAGGATTTCAGCTTCTATATTTTTTATAAGAATACTTTAAGAATACAAAAACACTGCTTCACTAAAGTTTAACTGGACAAAAATTATATTATAACAAAATAAATCAAAAATTAATCAGTAATTAATTCTCACTAATTCCGTAAATAACGGACATTCTTATTTTGTAAGCCAAAATAACATACCGTACGTTCAAATAACGTACACCTGGCAAGCCTAGCTATAAGGGATAATTGGATATTCAAAACAAATTTCAAATAATCAATCGGGTTCTTCTACCTCTTGATTTCGAGGGAAAAATCGAAAATCGTAATTTTTTTTAACAAATATTATATTTTAATAGAATCAGAACATGACAAAATTCAATAAATTGATGTCTTCGAAAATGACGAATGAATTTGAAAGTAGCTGTGAATGTATAAAAAAATACATTCCTAAAAATGCCTGAAAATTAATTAAAAATAATTTATAATTTAAATTTTGACTAAAAGTAATATTTAAGAACTTGAATAATGATCTCATAATTATATAAAATCAAAATTCAAACCTTAAAACTTACATGATAGCCATCTCTAAAATTGAATAAATGAAATTATAAACTTCCTTTTCTAATAAATGGTGAGTCACCTACTATTGGTGTACACAGCAACGTGTATTTTAGAAACTTTTATATTTCAGAATTAATTATTATAAATGGCATTAATAAAGAGCTAGGAATTTCCTAATGAACAGGTTGGACTCATTTAATTTATTGTAATTTGATATTTTAGTGTAATAAATTTTAATAGTAATTTTTAAGTTGTAATTTTCATATTTTTGATTTATTAGGAATTTTTTAAAATATTTTTTAGAATTTCAGATTGATTTAATTATCATAAATAATTTTTATTCTATTTAAAAATATTTATAACAAAAGATTAATCGTCACTTACTTGATACAATGACGTCCTGTCAAAATAATTATCAATGATATTTATCCCATTTATTACGTTCGGTGAGGTATAAATAAGTTTCTCAAGGACCTCCCCTAAATATTCAATGAAATGCATTTTGAATTTGTGCCTTTTTAATATTTCACACAAACTGTAAATATCTGGCTCGGTAACTTCACATTTTTCCAAATGAATTTCAGCATTGCCCATATTATATTTTATTGAACTCTAAATAAATATTGACATAAGGCTTTTTAAAGCATCAATAAATAATATAATAAAGTTAAATAATTTTAACTGATGTTAACAAAGTATTTTTGTCCGAGGCCTCAAAAAAAAACTAAATTGTTTAGTTAAATAATAAATGTAAAAATGTATTTATTGAATGTTGCATTTAATGCTCCCGTCAGGTTAGAACAGTAGAAGAACCCCTTTCAAGGTTGGATTTCCTTTACTCTATAATTAATTGACCTTTCCTAAATGCAACTTAAAGTGAAACGACTAAAATATCGACTCTAGACCCTTTTCTGGGCGATAGTGAGCCATCAAATCAAGAATGATTAGACTTGATCAATGGTGCAGAATTATGTTTATTCACTCGTGTCAGAAAACTAGATTTTACTGTGTAAGAATTACAATTCTGTTCTTTTAAAATAATTACAATTTACCTTTAGCATTTTAGGTACTAGTTAATGAACAAAACATGATAGCAGACTGTCCAGCTAAAGTAAAATTATTTTATTTTATTTAGGATTTTTCTGCTCATCATGGACTGGTCATTTAATTTGTTGTAGTATTTTGACAGCGGCTTCCTAATTGGTATAGATTATGTAATTTAAATATTAAATCAATTTAATTAAATTTAATGAATCCGATTTCTATAGTTCGTCAATTTTTTCAATTATTTTCGACAGAAAAATCATGTTTTCAATATTTGTTGTCAAGAAATATTTTCCATGTGCTGGTTGTCCTGGTCGTAAAAAATCAATGAAGAAGTATGACATTTATTTGGTTTTTCTATGTACATCACATTCTTGTAAAAGTAGAAGATTGAGTATGAGAATTCATACGTTTTTTTTAATCTTAAATGTCTTGATATTTTAGAATTAGCACTCTATTGGTTACATGGTTGTCCTGTGTTACAAACCACTTCTTTTTCTGGGTTTCCATCACACACTGTAACTGTGTTTTATGGACATTTCAGACAGTTAGTGGCTTCCACTATTTAAGAAGAACATGTTTCAAATTGGTGGGTCAGATGTTATCGTATAAATTGATGAAACCAAACTGGGAAAGAGGAAATACACCGAGGTCATAAAATTGATGGTGTGCGGGTTTTTTGATCGGCGTTGAACGCACAGTTAAACGAAAAATGTTCGCAGTTCAAGTTGTTAATCGATCAGCAGAGGTCATAATTCCAATTATACAAAAATATTTAAGGGCTGGTTCAATAATAAATACGGACATATGGCGGAGTCATTCTTTATTAGGTGATTTTGGTTATAGGCATTTGAAAGTTAACCATTCAAAAACTTTTAAGGATATTATTTCAGGTGCTTGTACAAACATCGTCGAAGGAACAAACAATACTTTAAAAATGAAAATTTCTCCACGTAATCGAACTGCGAAAAATATTGATAACTTCTTATTTGAATTCATTTGGCGTAGGAAAAACAAAGACAGATTATTTGATGCGTTTTTCGATTGTTTACGTGATATTCATTATGAATAAATTGTTTTCATTTTTTTAATATTCCTAATTTGGCGCTGTCAAGATTCTACAATTGATCCAAAACTAAAACCATTGTCAAGTTATGATAAAGATTGAAGAGAGAAAGGAGTCAAAGCGATTAAACAAGGAGGAAATATTAAAGAAATGACCTGCAAACAGAAATTTTCTTTAGAGGTTACATAAGATTATTTATTTAATATTAATTTAATATGTGAAAAGTATTTATCGTATCAAAAGATGCCACTTGTCCGGAAAAGTTTTGGGATATTGAAGACATGTATTAAGCAACAGATTTTTAGGAATGTCAAATTTTGTATAAGATAATTATATAATGGGCGGAAGAGTAATGGTCACCGAGGCAGCATAAACTGGAATTATATGAAAATTTTCCAGTTAGGCCGGCAAATTTGAAAAATTGTTATTAATTTGAATAGAAACATTTTTAGGAAGATTGAATTTAATTGATTCAGATTTATTCGTTTGGATGAGAAAATTATTATATCGGAATTTTCAACAAAACCAACAATGTTATGACAATTATTGTTATAACTCATGTTGTTAGCCACAGAACGTCTGGTATTGATTGAATCCGTTTAAGGTACTTCCGTGTTATCTTACCCCCAAAAATTAAATTAAAAAAGAACACATAATCACATAAATCACAGATAGCCTTAATAAATTCATGTTCAATAATGTTCAATAATGTTCAATAACGTCATCAATAATGTATTCTCATTTTTTATATTGTTATTTTAATTGTATTTTATAATTTAATTTTTGGGGGGTAAGATAGCACGGAAGTACCCCGTTTAATTTCGAGATTTCGGATACAACGTTAAATTATTTAATAACAATATTATTTAAACAAATCAAATCATAATTTGTTTGAGGACTTTCTATAAAAATAATAATAATTAATGCATAAGTAAGGATTTTAACATACAAGCAACATACAATAATAATTTAACTTATATTTTAGAACACCTCACACAGGTTATGGATAAATATTACCTTAAGCATTTGTATTGCAACTTAAAGATTAATTATAGAAATAATAAAAATTACCATACTAAGCTTCTAAAAACCAAGAGTAAAGGAAAACATGCATTAAAAGTAAAATACAAAGTAAAGAAATAGGTACTTATAAATTGTTGATGATCTAAATTATAGATGAAAAATAAAAACAAGTGATATGGATTGTTAATGATTGTTAAACTAATTTGGAAATAGAAAGTTTAAAACAGCTCGCAACTTCCTCAATTTCATCTTTTGTAGTCTCATTGTCATGACTGTTAACTCTTTTTATTTTCTAACTGTCATGGCCGCGCAGTGTATCAAAATTAAACTGTGATATGCTTTTGCCAAGTAAAAGATTATTTCTGCAAGTCTATGTGAATTACTTCAAATTTGGCCATAATGGCTTTAGACACCGCTGTGTAAGCTTGTTTGTTTTATTTGTAAAGTAACAACCACTTAGTCGAGTGGCGAAATTCCACATTTTCGGAATTCATTAATGACATTCTCTTTGACCGATGATTCAAATGTAAAAAATATATTACAAAAATCATGTTATCAACTTACCTTGGAATTTAATTATTAATGCAATAAATCTCTGTAGCAAATAAACCTGGATGTTCAGCTAAATAGTCGCCTTAGAAAAAGGTTAATACGTTTAAATGTTTAAAAGAATTAAAAAACGTTTCTAATGCTATCGAACTAACCCCATTTGACAGTAGTGATATAACTATTTGCAATTTTTGGAGCTCATCGAAATAATTTGTGTCATAAATTTTGATATTAATAAATCTATATTGTTTTGTGAGTTCATTGATTTGATACCTTAAAACACGAGTGAAGTCAGAAACAAATTCAATAACGGCATTAATTAACAATTCAAGTAAAAGCTCGACAATATTATTCTGAAATAATTTTAAAAGACTAAATAAAGTTCTATTTAAATGCGAATTTTTCACGAGAGATATTTTATCAAATTATGGAAATTGATTTATAAATAAAAAAAATTAAGTTTTTCAAAAATCAGTTTAAAGAATTTTTCCCCAAAGCATAAATGTCAGGAAAAATCCTCAAGTAAAAATAGCATAAATAGATATGTAAATAATTATTGGTCATACGCGAATTCTAGGCAGAATGAAATGAAAATTGACTGACCATGTGACTGACCAAAGTAATATCATATATTTTATTTTACTATCGGAAACTTCAATTAATTTCTATATTTAATATACAATTTAAACATCCATGTCCCGCAGGTTCGTTAGTTTTGCTTTTTTTTATTGAAAATCAGATTAATTTGTGCTATTTCTGGGAATTTGCGAGGGCAAATCGTAACATATTGCATAACATAATGTCTACAAATTGTAGATATCTGTTGGAATTATAAATATTTCACTTGATGGTTTATTTAAAATAATTTTTTGTATAAACAAATTAAATAAATACTAATAAATACTACAATTTTATGTTATTAAGAAACGCGAGTGAATTCGGTAAAATAAAATTTTATGTCAACAAAAAATTAAAATTAAAATAAACATATGATTGGTAAAATTAGATTTCTACAAAATATTTATTTAATCAAATTTTTTTTGATTGGTTAAATTTATTCATTTCAAACAAATATGCATAAAACTTTTTTTTCATTAGTTGAGGATTTAACAACATTATAAAAAGTGTAAACATTTTCAGATAAGGTTATTTTAATGTCTTTGTTTCAATAATCTTTCGTTTTTATGGTGGGTTCTTTTTTATTTTTAAAAATTTTTCAATAATGATAACTATTTGATAGGTAACATAAATGACATACTTATGTAACATACTTATATATAAAATTATATAACATTATTTCTTACCATATTGACACCTTTTACTAAGCAACTTCCGAACCTTTGTCAAATGGGTGGGTGTCAGCTAAAGGTGAGCTCCATTTCGGAGAATTGCTAATGCCTTGACTCTCCTTGGGTTTTCAGACTACTGTGAGAAGTTTTATATCTTTCTTTAATCTACCTGGTTCCTTCATTTACTCGAGTTTCAGATTTTTCTGGACGAAAAAAATTCTATTAATCTCTCTTAATTGTTATACAGAATTCTATTATCAATAGGGTTAAAATAAATTGCCAAGTTATTTTAAAAAAGAAATTAAATCTTTAAATAAAAACTGAATTTATTATGATAAATTCCAGATTCCATTTCATGGGTTATTTTTTCATGCCCTGAGCCATGAAGAGATCGTTTATCTTAAAAGATTCACAATTGTCAAAAACAATAGGAATATTTATATTATAATGATGTCGATGAGGTGTCACCAAGATGAATCATGACAAGTTTATTAACTATGTGTTATAATTTTGTTCTCTATAACTATTTAATAAAATAATATAATATATTCAAAATTTTAGGTATGAATTATGAATGGTGAAAGGTATCTGCGTATGATGAAGGGCTGGATCAAGTGATTATTAGTTACAGGGAAGTGAATTGTGAGAACTAAGTACTTAAAACCAGTTGCTAGTTACTAACCACTAAGAAATAACACATAAAAATATTATCAACTAAATAGCAAAAATCAATAATAAACTTTATTAACATAAATTTTCAATTTCATGTATTTCATTCAATTCTTCGTCAAATTCTAATTCTTCATTGTCATAACCTAATTTTTCGTCAACAACTAAACTTTGTTAAATAACCAATAACAATAATAGATGACAATCAACCAGCCTGATGTCAGTACGTTGCAGAAAATCAATATCTACCTATTTTAAACAACTATTTGTTTTTTTATTATAATATATTTTACATAATTTAATATAAATAATTAATATAAAATTTCAATATAACTTATTTTATTTGTACATTATATGACCAACAATTATCGTTGCATTTAAACAATAAAACATCAATTCAAATTTTGCCTAACATAATAACAATAATAATAATAAAAAAAAATAAATAATAATAATAAAAATTTATTTTAATTGTGAGAAAATAAAATTGAAATAATTATAAAAATTGAATTGAAACTGTTTATAACTTTTGTATTAACTAAATGTATTTTATTTCTTTCCTGGGAAAAAATGCAATAAATTTAATTTTGACAAAAATCAAATTGTTTTTATTAAATTGTATATAATTTATTGTCTGAGAAACTAATCATGCTGAAATTATTAGAAGAGAGTTTTTAAATAATTCCCTGTGATATTTGGAGGGGGGGGGTAATTCCTATATAAACATTGGCTATGACAATTACTGGATTTTAATAAAAAATGTGATTTTCTATCTGACAAGTTTTGATACGAGAAATAATAATTTTCCAAATATACTTCAATTAATTAATTTTCGTGATTATGGTGAAATAAAAAGTCAAATATAAATCATGATTAAAGCCAGTAATGCCGACTGTTATTCGTCTTTTAGGTTGTTTTCCCAATAAACAAAATATTAATAATAACTTTACGGTTGAGAAAGTGTTTCTAATATTTTAATTATAAATGTAAAAAAAAATTTATATTCAGGTTTGTTTTAATCAATTTGGATACAGTGTTTTAATTTATTTCATTATTTTTTGTAAACATTTTAAATGATAAGTTGCGTTAAATCAAGATAATTTATCAGTAACAGCTCAAAGAATTTTAAAAAGGTGATTTAATTTATTTCAGAAGGACCCCTCAATATTTTTAATATCCTGAATAATTGGGTAAATATTCTGTTAGTGTTTACTTTTAAACATGATTAATGATATTTATAATTCAGCTGGAATTGACATATTTTTCAGAGTTCTTTCAAATAATATAATTAGGTTTTTGGAATTGAGTTTCCCAAAGAGAGGTTTGGAAAGTATAAATTAAGAATGTGCTTAAATCAACTAAAATCTATTAGTTAAGAATTTAGAAATCAACAAGGATCGTGTAATTGAAGAGGGGACGAACAGAATTGAATGATTTCGTAAAAATGTAAAACAATGAAAATTATTATTATGAATATAAAAAATAATTCATACTGCAAAAATAATAATAAAAAAACTCACAGTTGTTTAGAGATTTATTTACTTTAAAATTTACCTTATTTTGAAATTATTATTATTTCTGTTTAAAACAAACAAACAAACACCGGGAAATTTCAATAAACAATTTCTCGTTGCCTGAATTTGCAACCGCATTGTTATATATTAATTTTAACTTTAATCAAGTAATTTTTTAATTTGGTAATAATTTTCTGAATCAACATACCAAAAGATTATTGCAATTGTTGACGCGGTCCTTCCAAATGTTTTTAATTTTCGAAAAATTTGTTATAATCTCACTTTTTTGGTAATAAAAAAGACATATCTAATAATATATTTATTTGATTTTACATTTTGATTTTCTAAAAATTTACATGAGTATTTTGTAACTTTATATTATACGTTCGTTATTTGTATTAATAAATTGCGGTCTTTTGAGTTTAAGTTATTTGGAAAAAACAAAAAACTTTCAGTTTTCATTAATGTATGAAATTCAATAAAATTCTAAGTGAAAATTATATAGAATTAATTTTAAATTTATTACATTAAAATAATAATAATAATAATAATAATAATAATAATAATAATAATAATAATAATAATAATAATAATAATAATAATAATAATAATAAAAAAATAATAATAATAATAATAATAATAATAATAATAATAATAATAATAATAATAAAATAATAATAATAATAATAAAATAATAATAATAATGATAAAATAGTTATTAAAAAAATAATTTCATAACAAATTTATTTTTATTTATTTTACTAAAAGTAATAATATCAATAATAACAATGATAAAATTATAGTAATAATAAATAATAAAAATAAATAATAAATAATAATAACTGATATAATAATAATATATTTATTGAAACTAATAACTTTCATATCATAAATACTTATGTAAAAAATGACAAAAAAATAAATAATAAATATATAAAAATCGTGAACCAACAGAATATTTGATAATGATAAATTTATGAAATTGTTTGCATCGGAAATTACGCATTGAGAATTGATTGAGAAAAATATATTCATATTTTCATCAGGGAATAGTTGAAAAATATTATTTTTTTCCCCAAAATTCCTTATTTGTTAAAATTATTTTTACATTTTCCATAAATACATGGAAAAAAATAAGTCCACCAATAACAATGCCAGTTTTGTGAGAAATCGAAACATCATTTATGAAAAATAAAAAACCACTTTCAAAACAGGTGTAACAGGGAAAAAGAAAATAAAATGTATCAAACTTGATTTATAGAATTGTAACGGTATTTTTCATATGGAATTGTAGAAATTTTGGAATGATTGACTAATCAGTTTTTTTTATGATTTTTATCATAGCTCAACTGTGATTGGTCCATATCGTGTGTTAGAAAAGTGAATTATCAATTTTTATTAATTTCAATGTTTGTCAATTTGGTTTTGTGCTGAGTGATTTTTTTTTGTTTGATTTATGAACAAATTGGCGAATTTCACACAGCCAGTTCAATATGAGCCCCGCTTTCAAATCTGGCCCATGACACTCATCAGTTTGCTGTTGATAATTATCATCATTTGGACTATTGCCGGCAACGTTCTCGTCATGGTCACGATTGTTACTGAACTCAATATTAAGGTAATCAAAGGAATTTTTTTTTTGGTTTCATAAATATTTTTTAAAAGATTTAAATTTTTTACAAATCGCTTTTTCTAATTTGATTGATTTAGAATTTTTCGAAAATTGATCAACGTAAAATTCAATGATTTTTCTCTCCGATAATGTGCTTAGGAAACTTAAAAATTGACATGCTAGATTTTCGTGAAAATGACAAATTTGAATCTCGAGAAAAATTCCCCTCGAAAAACTAAAAGGAAAGTAGACAAATTAATGGCGCCATCATTAAATTAATTTTCTGATCTAATAATCATTTTTCTTTTCCCTGGATAAAATTTAATTGTTTTTATTTCTCATAACAGTAAAGTTATAATAGTAATAAAATCTGTGTTGTTAATAAATATATACATTCGTAGATTAGGAATAAAAAAAAGCAATAGAATTTGATTTACCCTTATTTTTATATGTGATGTAACAAAAAAAATTAAATTTTAAAATTTTGTTTTAATGTATAATATAGTATAATATAAAATTAAATCTGTTAATCGTTAATTTGTAATTAAAATAATTAATTTTACTACTAATTTATTTTATATAGCCACAGCAATACAAATAAATATAAGTAAATTTAGAAAATTATTAAAAGGAATATTGATTAATAAAATTAGCATGAATATTGAAAATGAATGATAAAAATAAAAACCAAATAGTCTAATATATATATATATATATATATATCCTGATCAATGGCGCGTCAACAGAAAATGAAACTATTTGCGCAAACATTTTTGGGCCTTTTTAAACAAATAGTTTTAGAGTATCATACTGGTGTTGTACATTCTATGTGCAAAAGATTTCCCAAAAATCCACGAAGTTTAATATTAAAAAAGACAGAATCATCAGACTCAAACTTTCAACACATAAACTGCACCAGATAACCGTTGTGGCTAGCAATTTCGACGATGTTTTACATAAAAAAAGAATTATTATTCGTTTTGGAGTTCAGGGCCTTCCACTAATCATTAAGTTAAATTTAAAAATAATTATTAATTTTATATCAATTATCAGGTGTAAAATAAAGCTGGTAGACGCCTTAAGGAATATCAATTGTCATAGGATAATGGTAGAGTTGGCAGCTCGAGCTTTATCGTCTAAAATGAAATCGATAAAGCTCGAGTTTATATTCAAAAAGCTCGAGCTAAAATAAATTAAATTTAGCACATTTTCAACTTGAAACTCCTCGTAACCCCGAACCAAAAGCTCCAATATTCAAATTTTTTATTCAATATTGCCAAATTTTTTATGCAATATATTTACAACATTTGCTGATTGGCTGCTAACTTTAACTACTGACGATAGGCTAAAATTTAATATTTTCTTAGTTAGGTGATTTCCATATTACAAGTATTTTAGTTGTTTTCAGTTTTTTGTCCAGTTTTTCTATATCAACTAACTAAAAAAATATTAAATATTATATAATATTTAAAAATGAAATCAATTTTAGTGGAAAGAATTGAATAATATTTTAAATAGTTGTGTTTTAATTAAGTTAAATTAAAGATATACTCCCTCTGTCCAAAAATGATAGTCCAGTTGCATTTTAGCCTTTTCCCCAAAATGATTGTCAATAGAGAATATAAAAAATTTACCGGTTTTGTAAAACCTTTTACAGTAAAAACACATTAAATAATTTTATTTTATTGATTGAACAAATAACAAAACTGCATTTTAAGTATCATTGTTACGTATAAAAGAAATTACGATTTAAAGTCAAACTGGACTATCATTTTTGGACAGAGGGAGTATTTTTTAGTCCTTAAGATGGAATCCAACCTATGGAAATATTTAAAAAAAACAGCGCAGAAGAAAAAGAAACTTGTAGTAAATGCAACAAAATTCTATCTTGTAAAGGTTCAACAACATAAAGTCTGATTCGCCATTTGGAAACTATACATAAAATTAAAAGAAAATCTGTAAGCGAAAATATAGAAAACAATAATCCAAGCACATCATCAGAAACATACGTATCTGTAACAAAAAAAACAAAAAGTAGAACCATAGGGATTAATGAAAAGATTTTTGAAAAAAACATCAATGACTGTATTTTTAGCAAAATTGGTCGCAATGGATGGACTTTCGGTTAATAGTATTGTAAAACGTTCTTTCATACGAGTATCATTTTCACGACTCTCTATCAAAAAATAATAAAACTATAATGAAATTGGTTATTTAATTTTACAACGAAAAAAGGCAAGAGTTGGCTGAATATTTTCAAACTATGATAAAAGAAAATAAAAAATTAGTTTGACGTTAGATGAGTGGTCGAGTAAAAGAAATCGGAGATATATTAATGTAAATTTACATGAAACTGATGAAAAACAGTATAATTTAGGACTAGTTCGTATTTATGGCAGCTGGCCTGCTGAAAATAATGAAATAATGGAATAAATGCAAATACATTCAGACTTGAAATTAATGGCAACTTTAAATATTTAGACAACTCTGTCTGATAAATGCTGCATTTTTGTAGAAATGTATAAAGTAATACTCCTTTTTGAACCAGTTCTGGAGATATTCAAAAAAGATTTTGTATATTATTACACTATTAACAAATGAGACAGTAGTTAAGCAAACCGTTAAGAAATAATTGTCTTACATATTTATCTTTTGTTTTTACCTTTGATCTGTTTTTTAATTCAATTATTTTCATATAAATGTTTGTCAAAACAATATATAAAATATTTATATGGAAATCATTGAATACCTGTTTTGTTATTTATTTAATGATATTGAAATAAAGTTGAAAGGTGAAAAAAATAAATTCACTTTTATAAGAGATATATTTAAAAATGGTATTCATAAAGAATCCCTGGAATAAGTGCTATCATTCTCAGATTTTAAATGACTTATTTATATCAAGAAAACATTGATTTTAAAATGTTGTTTAAAATATTATTTAATTTAAATCTAAAATTTAAAAATTACCATTGCTAAAATTATAAAATATGGAACGAAAGACAAGTTTTGAAGAATGGTGTATTTTTTTCCCCAAAGATAGACATGTTTCTATACACTGAAGATTTTAAAAATGAAAGTATTGTACATATCTGTCAACCCTTAAAATATGAAACTAGAGCCTGGATAGATGCAATATTCTGAAATGATTGGAAATAAGCAGTGATTATTCGTCAATTATTAATGGGTTTCTCTCATATTCCTTCTAACTCCCTTTAATCATGTTGTCATGATAATTTCCCTCAAAAGTTCAGTATGTTTACTTTAGTATTTTTTTATTGGCTTTTATTCTAATAAATTAATAAATTAATAACTGATTTTCTGGTTTGATACATGCATGTTTCAATAATTCCATTATCATCTCTATGCCAAACCCATTTTTCAGATTTTAATTCGAATAATAACTAAATTATTGATTTTCTGTAAATCCATATTTCGGTGCTATTCCTGATAAGTTATGCCTTTCACACAATTCTGTTGTCATCCTATCACTATTATTTCTAATCACATTTCACATTTCTATTTCTCCAGGTTTTAAATTAATCTTATTACAAAATTATTTTATTCTGTCGCTAGGAATTTCGTTTGAATTTGGTTCAAAAATTGAATACATTTGATATATCAACAATTGGATATCATTCTTAATCAAAACACAATCTACTTTAATTTCTGTAACTTCACTTGACTAAATTTCGAATAAGCAACGTTGTCTCTCTCTTCTTTTCACTTGAATATTAATTCAATTTTACACGTCTCTCGACCGGCTGGAAATTTTGACAGATATTCCCTGAGATTCTCCACTGTTTTATGGGTTTTCCCTGAATTACTAAAATAGTTTAGACCTTCATAGGAATCTTTCAATAATTTAAAATTATTTCATGTCTTCAGTTTCTCAATTGCCACCGGTTACAACATTTCCCACAGGAAAATATTGATTTTTATTTTTTTTAATATTTAATAAGTTTTTTATTAATTTTTAATAATTTACAATTTTTCCTTTTTTGTTCATGCATTCTTTTGTATATCCGCAACAATTCTATGAGTGTCTAATTTTCATTGTAATTGTTGAGGATAGCTAAATAACAAATTTATGAATGAATAAATAAAATTACTTTGGGGAAAGTGATCATGATAAACGGGATAATCTATGGGAACTCGGAAAAGAAAACGGAACTATAAAAAAGTGAGAAATGAGAAAGAGTAATGAAACAAAAGAAATCAGACAAGAAAACAAAAACAAAGGTCAGTACTAATTAATTAGTACAAAAGGAAAAGGAATTTCAAAATCGGGAAAAACAGAAGCAACAATAATGTACTTCTCTCGACATCTTGTCAGAGATAAAGGGAGCAAAACGAAAACAGCCCGGAGCCGCAAAAAGGAAAAACTAAAAAATATCTTGACGGCTGTCAAAGATGACTCGGTTGCAGGGAAATGTTGAGAAATTATGTTGGAGAAAAAATGGGAAATTTAAGATAAACTGAAATGCCACAAAGTGACGAGGTATAAAAGGAGGAACCACAGCAGAAGCAGACAGAACAATTTGGAGAACCGTTAAGGGAACAATTACGAGGAAAACAGATAGAGAAGAATATTTGCGAGGAAACATTTGAGTCAAAATATTGTGTAATATTGTAGAACAGAGTTGCAACTGAAGATTTGAGACAGAATATTGCGACAAAGGACAGAATACGTGAAATAATACGATGAAATTTATTTGAAGCATTTGAAGAGAATCAAAGCAGAGAAACTTAAAGGAAAAGCAGAAATAAAGGGATAAATCTAAAGAGTTTAATCATTTGATAACAGAGTAAAGTTCGGCTAGTAAATCCAAGTCAAATCAAAAAACAACCAGTTAAATTACTAATTGTTACACTCATCAGATGTGAGAGATTTGTAAAATCAAGGTTATACGCGTGTGGTATTCTTCACAATAGTGGTGTAATAAGCACTGTTTAATCGATAGTTAGCGTGTTGAGCCAATTGTATCAGTGTGAAAATATTTGTGATATTCAATAAAGTTTCTAGTGTTAATTATTAATTGTGGGTCAGTCAAAGACACACTTGGAGTCAGAGTAAAATTTTAACTTACAAATATTATCACCAAACCAATAAAACAACATAATTATTACTTTTTATATGAATTTTTTAAAATTAATTAAAGAAATAAATTTTATGTTTTAATTTTGTAACACCCATACACACTTAAATGAACTACATAATATTTACATTTTTTCATTACGAATAATCGAACAAACGTATTTTTCAATTTATTTCCCCTTTTTCATAGATTCAAAGATTTTTATGAAATAAAATATTTTATATTTACCCCAAGTGTTCCATAGCCATTGTTTGCTAGCCACCGAAATTCAATTAACACTAAGTAAATTCAATAAAAAATTTCATTAATATTTTTATTTATAGAAAATTTGGATAAAATAATAAATTGACATTAAAATAGAATTATCAAAACCTACAGGATATTTGATAAAAAAAAATTTTATGTGCAATTTCTACTTGTAACAACGAAATCTATTTATAAATAATATTTTCAGAAATTTTCAGACTTGTCAAAGCATAAGCATCAATAATTAACAAACAATTTCAATGGACGGTGTTCTTGAAAATTGTTATAAATTTCGACGTAGGCAATTAATATCAGAAACTATTTATTATTATTATTAATATTAATATTAGAATTCTTTACAAATCGCGAAATGTGACAATGAAACAACCTATTTAATTACATAATTGAAAATAATTAATAATAATAATAATAATAATATAAATATTAAAAAAAAAATAATAATAATAATTATTATTATAATTATAAATAATAATAATATTAATAATAATAATAAATTAAATTATTATCCAATTAATTTTACGAGATGTTTGCAAGCAATACTGATGGTGATTCTTGTTATATTTACAAGCCAGAGCGGTTGAAGAAGATAAAAGACAGATCGACGATATTTGATGATATGAACAGTTTTGATGTATTTTTATTGGCAATTATTGCAGTAAAATAATATAGGTTCTCAACTGTATCTTGAACTTTGTGAAAATTAAAATTTAAATTATGTCTTAAAGAGAAAAGGTGCAAACAAAAATGACAGATTATCTCCTTACAAAGATTAAATAAATAATATTATATATTATTATATAAACTAGCTACTTATTCAGCTAATATTTTGAGTTACAATTGAGGTTGATAAAATGTGCTATTCATTATTTGTTATAAATACATGTATATATGAGTTACCTTGTTTATGAAATACCCAANATTCTTGTTATATTTACAAGCCAGAGCGGTTGAAGAAGATAAAAGACAGATCGACGATATTTGATGATATGAACAGTTTTGATGTATTTTTATTGGCAATTATTGCAGTAAAATAATATAGGTTCTCAACTGTATCTTGAACTTTGTGAAAATTAAAATTTAAATTATGTCTTAAAGAGAAAAGGTGCAAACAAAAATGACAGATTATCTCCTTACAAAGATTAAATAAATAATATTATATATTATTATATAAACTAGCTACTTATTCAGCTAATATTTTGAGTTACAATTGAGGTTGATAAAATGTGCTATTCATTATTTGTTATAAATACATGTATATATGAGTTACCTTGTTTATGAAATACCCAATTTTATTTTTTTATGGGATATATATATATATATAAATAGTCAATTTTTATAATAAATTCTCGCGCTAATGATATTCTCGTTATAGCGATGGAATTTATCAAGTCCCAAAGAAATAATTACATCGGAATATGACTGTACTTATTTTTTATTTACTTATTATTTATTTTTGTAAATTAAATAGTTAGATAACGATGACAAATAATAAAATTGCTTAATATAATATTTTATTATATTTATAATATTTATAATAATCTCTCAGTCGTTTTCAAATCATAATATTGTTTATAATTAATTATACTATTATTTTTATTTAAATAATTTGTTATAAAAAATTAATTTATGTAAATATGTATATATTTTACCTTAATGAAATATTAAATAATTCTTTAATGACTTATTGATGTCTGTCTGTGAAGTGAAAACTTTTTACAAAATCTTTTAATTGACTATCTTAAACATATAAAAAAATATTTAACAAATCCCTTGTAAAATTCTAAAAAAAAATAAGCCATTTCAAAAACAGACTTTTTCCTCTAAAGTTTTTGACTAAAAAAAAACAAAGAAAATTGAAATAATTTTCTGAGTCACTAAATTAAAACAAAAATATTTTTCAAAAGTCACTCAACTTCTTTCAATTTTTTAGTGTAATATTAAAAAATTAAATTAAATTAAACATATTTAAAAATTTTTTTAAATTATGTTTTTGGTCATTTGTTGTTAAAATGGTTGACTTTTTTAATTGTTGTTGACAAATAGCGATAATTATTATATCAATTTGTTAATTGCACAAATGTGGTGCTATTTGCAACGATTTTGATAAGATTTTAATTTTTTTCCATCAATTTAATTCAGAATTCCTCCAATCATTTGATATTCAGTTTAGCAGTGACTGATTTGTTCGTCGCCGTTGCTGTGATGCCTTTAAGTGCTATTAAGGAAGTCTCCATCAAATGGTGGTTAGGTTAGATATTATTTGAATATAATTTATGTTAACAATTATTATTCTCATAAACTATTTATCCTTTTTTGTTTCTATTTTTCATTCTCTTCATTGTTTTTTAATTGTTATAATTACAAAGATTTTAAAGATTTACATACAAAGGATAAAATAATCAACAAATATTTAAGGGTACTCAATATTTTGGTAGGATCAGAACTCTATCTGAGCCAAAGCGTACTTTCATTAGGACAATAACCACAAATTAAAAAGAGAAAGCAAACAACAAAACGGAAATGTAATTACTTAATCTCGATAGCGTGGTCAATATAACATATAAAACACCGGAAAAGACAGGAAAATAAAAAAACTGAAATAAATACAAACAAAATTGCAAACAAAATAGCTCCTGAAGATAAGAGTAATGAATGGAAATGGCAAAATGTTGTAGAAAGCGAATACAAAATTGGAATTATCGCTTAGTGCCAACTAATAACAACCTAGAAAAGGCAGCGGCACAACTGTAAAAAATCAGAGTAGAAACCGAAAAGAAAACTTATGTGAAAATGAGACAGAAAAAAATAGTAAATGTTTTGGAGAAACAGTGTTACTGAAACAGAAAGCAAACAGAAATTGAAAGAGATCATTGATCGACACAAATATATCGAAGTTCGATTGAAGAGGCTGTTTGGCAGTTATTAATTGGACTTACTCATTGTGTGTAAGTCCTGAGTTTAGAGTCTTGAGTGGTGAATCTTTTTAGTTATTGTAGTAACAGAAATCAAATCGATTATAATTGTGATAAACAATAAATATTGATAATATTGTTTATTTATTCTTATTGATATTTCAAGACAAGTTTGGAGTCAGATTAGTAATTGTCAATTTCACATTTCATCGACAACCCCAACAAAAGATTCGAGTAAAATAAATAAAAATATTGAAAGATAAAAATAAATCATTTTACATTAAAAATTTATTTTCAAAGTAGTTTAACAAATAAAAATCGAACAAATTATAGCTATAAAATTTACCAGATTTGTGCGACTATCTGTGATTCATTATGTTTAAATTACGATTTTATTATAACTTATAATTTTAATTAATAACACGTTATTTTTAATTGAATGCTATTTATGAATTATCCTTTCTATCTAATGATGCTTAAGTTGTTCAATTTTGTCAAGTATTTTTATTAAAAATGTTATTCAATTATATAAATTTATTATTTAAAAAAATGCATTAGCTTAAAATATAGCTTTATTATTTCAGTTTATAAATTAATAATAATTCATTTTTCATCTTTGATTTTCTATTGTTTTCTATGAAAAACATTGATTTAAATGTGTAATGAAAATAAATTAATTATTAAAATAATTAATTTATATATAATATATTATTACTTCTAAATTTATTTTCTTTTGACTGTCACTCTCAGCATAAATTAGACAACTCTGATTTATTAATTTTTTTCCTGATTTTGTTATTTTTAAGACAGACATAGAAGAAGTTGCAGAAAAAGGTTAATAAAAGAAAGAATATATTAATTCACGATTATTATAGAAATCCGATTGTATTAATTATCCAATTTATTGTGGAATAAATCAAACGACCGGAACTTAATTATTTAGTGTTTAAATGCAACAATGAATTTTATGGGGAAAAATCAAGAGAAATAATTAAATCAAAATAAACATTCATACGATTAATTTTACTAAAGTTAATCAATTTGCTTATCAGGATCGTTGTGACCAACGAAACAATGTTTTATTTATATTTTATTTATTGTTTACATATTGACTCCACTCAAATAGCGTTAGAATTAATATTTACTAACTCAACTTTATTTTTCTAAACAAAAATTTTAATATTTATTATTAACCTTTACTATATTTATTAACTGACACAAAATTTGGATGAATTAAAATGTTAACATTTTTGCATCAAAGAAGAGAGAAAATAAACATGCACTTTTGACACAATAGAAATCAATAGTTAATTCTGTAAAAGACAGCATCAATTATACTCAATCATGTATTCAATGATATTCAACATGCATAATATTAATACTAAAAAAATAAGAAAAATAAAATTATTATTTAATAACTCAGAAATTTAAATGTATAATTTTAAAGAAAAAATAATGCACTTGAATTAGGAATGCCTGAATTTAAAATCTTATCAAAAAATTTTGATAATTGTTTTGAGCGTGTGATATGTGAAAATAGGTAGTTATGTGTACTCCAGATCCATGTGCACTCTAGACCCAGATACCTCCCCCCTACTTATTTTTTAATTTACATTTTTGTTTTAATTATCGATTACGTAATAATTCCAATTTGTTTTAATCGTTGAGTACATAATAATTTAAAACTTGTTTTAATTATCGATTATGTAATAATTTAAAAATTTTTTAAATAGTTTATTACATCATTAATTTAAATTTTTTTATAAGAAATTTTCATGTCAATATACTTGAAATTAAATTCTCTATTAAATGAGACTAATCAAAATTGTGAAATTTAATTTTTAGTACACCATTTTGAATTTACACATCTTTTAAGCAAATATACATTTTTCTAATTCATTCATCTTTATTGGAATATTTACAAACCAACATGTTTCAGTTATCAATAAATCGAGTAAGGGTAGGAAATTATTTAGAATCAATAAGTAACACACATACCTTAGTGTAATAGATGTTAATATATATTACAATAAACCCACTCACATGCGTATGCATATATTAAACCACGCACATATTAATATTATTATTCAATACATACAAGTCAGAGGTTAAGCACATATCAATTAAAATCATGCTTTGATATTGCAATCCTTATTGCATATGAGTAATATCAAAACTGTAAAATTCATTACATCATTAAATAATCTTCTATTACAGTACTTTAAACTATATTCAATCTACTAATTATTGTAAAATAATAAATTATTTCAGTTAATGATTAGAAACATATTACAATAAATCAAAACAACATAACGAAATCTTTCAATAAATTACAATAATGTTATAAAGTATTCATTAAGTTGCAATAAAGTGGGAAATTATTTCGGTGAATGGCAGCACATTAATAAATATTTTACACCAAATTACCACAAAATTATGAAACCTTTCATCAAATTGCAACAAAGTAATAATATAATTTGGAAATATTTCAACAGTTGTAAAAATATTGCAGCAAAGTAATAACATACCGATGACTATTTAACTATGTGTTAGCACTGTACGCAAAACTGTTTATATTTTTATTATAGTGTTTTTTATTTGGGGTATGTGAGATTTTATATCAGGGTATTAAATATTTATATGAATTCGAATTTCTGTTTGTCACAGTAAATATTATTAAATAAATTTTCTCTCAGTTTAATGAACTTAAAAATAAATTATTATTGAAAATAATAAATCTTATTGATAAATATATTATTTTTTAAATTTATTCATTTCTCAACTATGTTTCTCAATATTCTATAAATTGATAATATGTCAATGCACTACTAAAACTTACTAATTTCTGCAACTAATTCATAATTAATTCGAATAACATGTTAATTTAGAATTCTTAAATTTAATAAAACTTATGATTTTTAAATATTATTTTAAAAAACATAATTTAAATATCTTTGTAAGTTTAATTTTAATCTATTTAAAAAAATTAAGATTTCTAGTTATAATAAATAAAGTTTTATAATTTTTGAAAATAATGAGTGATAAATGAGAATAATTGTCAACTCAAACGATAGAATGATAGAATTTAAAACTACAAAATGACATCATTATTTATTCACACTCAAAACACCTAAACCAATGCCTTTTCATCCAAATTTTATATACACATTTAAAAAATATTAATCTATACTTAAGAAAACCTATTCTCATTTTAAAACTAAACATTTATTAAAATCCTGATAAATTCGATCGTTATCTATTGATGATATGACCTAACCTATAGAAATTGGTCAACAATTAAAGGTAAAATTTTAAGGAATTATATGTCAATTTTAAATACATAAAAATGTATTTTGAGCTTAAAGCATATATATATATATATATATATATACATATATATATATATATATATATATATATATATATATATATATATATATATATATATATATATATATATATATATATATATATATATATATATATATATATATATATATATATATATATATATATATATATATATATATATTGCACTGAAAATATGCGTCTTATTAGGGTTAGTAAATAAAATAAAACTTATCAGATGTAAACCCTCATACTTTTTTATAATTATTTAAACTATAAAAATCAAGACAAGAGAGGACAAGGCAATGTTTATGCATTTAGTATTGCGAGGCCTAATGAGCAGTGACCAAATATCTGTGCCTGAAAGACACGGTGGATATTTGTTCGCGTCCACAAGGGTCGTCTGTGCCTCCCCAAGTGGGGTCAGAAGAACCTGTGCATTATAGTTCTCCGTACGGAACATTACGTCTAGCATGTCAGGGTAGTCAACTACCAGCACATTTGAAACGTATTAAAAATATTTTACAAATGTGCGAGCATGACAATGCGTCATTGGCACTATAACCAAATAATTTAATGTTGTCACTAACAACAATATATATTTACAGAGGCCTGCCACTAGTTGGATTACAACCGCCGACCACGACGATCAACTTGTAAATATATATTAATTAAGGGATAAAGAGGGCCCTCCAACCCTATTATATTTAATTTACAAAATAATGTTTTTAAAGGGCTTCTCCGTCAGTTTTCTCACTCTTCTGAATTTTCTCTGGAATTTGTCGGTAATCTAGCATTATTATTATTACTATTATTATTATTATTATTATTATTATTATTATTATTATTATTATTATTATTATTATTATTATTATTATTTAAATTATTATTATTATAATTATTAGTATTATTAATAATTATTATTTATTAACATTATTATCATTATTATTATTTTTAAGATTTTATTCTGAGAACAAATTCTAATAATATCAAGAAATTTGTATTTATTTTTTCATTTTAATTATTATTATCAATTACTTACTATGAGTTGGCGAAGTCCTAAAGAAAGAAATCTATTCAACATTGAACCATCTAATAAAACAGAATATGGGCATCCTTTAAATTAATTAATAAAATATTTTTTTTAGGATAAAGAAATAAACCTAGTTCTTTCCGAATTTCATTTATATATCCACAGGTAATGACAATAAGTTGAATTCATCTATAAATTTATATCACATTTATTATTTAAAGTTAAACTACCCACTGAGAATGACTGAGATAAAGTTTCGCAAACAATAAACTGTAGTTCTCTAGATAGAAACGAAAAAATTTTCAAAAAAGCCACTAAAGTTTTATCACAAATAATATTGAATAAATAATTTTGAAATTCTGTTCTTAAATAGAGTTATAAAATTATTTTATATACAAATTAACTTTACTTTGAATTTAAAAAACTAACTATAAAATTTGCTTTTATATTTAAAAAAAGTTTTAAATAAGTTATAATCAAATTATTTTTCGTAAATATTATTACTTATTTTTTATTGGAAATTTAGTTTTCTTACATAAATTATTACCAAAAAAATTTAATATCTTTATAAAAATATTTAAGCATAAGTAAATAACATTAATTAAATTAATCTTAATTTTAATTTATATCAATTCATTTAATTTATAAAATTATTTTATATACAAATTAACTTTACTTTGAATTTAAAAAACTAACTATAAAATTTGCTTTTATATCTAAACAAAGTTTGAAACAAGTTAAAATCAAATTATTTTTCGTAAAAGTGATTATTCAAAGATGATGAACTATAAAATAAATATTATTATTACTTGAAAATATTTTTATTTGTTATTGGAAATTTAGTTTTCTTACATAAATTATTACCAAAAAAATTTAATATCTTTATAAAAATATTTAAGCATAAGTAAAGAACATTAATTAAATTAATCTTAATTTTAATTTATATCAATTCATTTATTCACTAACAACTAGTTACCGTTTACATAGTACAAGATATCAACAACATCAACAATCTACAACTAGATAACAACAACCTGTTACCAACTCTGCATTGCAATTGGCTACCAAGTACTAACAACTATCTACTAACAACCAGATACTAACAACTAGACACTATCAACTAGATACCATTTACATAGTACAAGATATCAACAACAATAACAACAACAACAACTGGATTCCTACAACTAGATACCAACAATCTGTTACTGAATAGGTACTAACAACTATCCACTAAGTACCAACCTAAATTCAATCACCGACCAAGTATTTTCAACTACTCACTAACAACTACCAAGTACTAAGCACTTACAACTAGGTGTTAACAAATAGATTAAAAGAAACTTATTCTTCATTGAAGAAAATTATAATCATTTATTGAAAATAATAATAATAATAAAAATGCAACTGATTGACTGAATTCAAGGTACCAGTACTTGTAAGATTTCAAATAACTAGGTAAAAATTTATGAAATTATTGTAAAAATAACATGTAAAACATTTAAATTATTCAAAACATAGTAAATAAATATCATAAAAAGTCGATTAATGGACAAGAAAGAACTGGAAATTATTGATAATCCACTAAATATTTATCTTAAATACTAATCATTCAAGTAATTAATAAAGTAATTTTAATGATTTTTTAAAAGTATTTTATCACATGTGTACTCAAATTGATTGACATGAAAATTTCTTATAAAAAAATTAAAATTAATGATGTAATAAACTATTTAAAAAAATTAAAATTATTACATAATCGATAATTAAAACAGATTTTTAAAATATTATGTAATCAGTGATGAAACAAATTAAAATTATTACATAATCGATTTGTAAAACAAAAATTTATATTATTACCTAATCGATGGTTTAAACAAAATTAAAATCATTACGTAATCGATAATTAAAACAACAATTAAATTTAATAAAAGTAGGGGGGTGGTATATTTAAAAATTTTCAAAATAAGGGGGATATCTCGATATGGAGTGCACATGGATCTGGAGTACACATAACTACCTACTTGAGAAGCATTATTGATAAGAACTTTTAATCCTAAAATCAATGTGCAGAATGCAGTGAATACGTGCGTGTTGAATGTTTTTAATTAAGTTTTTGATTGTTGATGTATATTAATAATAGTTATGTTAAATAATAAAAAAAAATAAGTAAAATAAAATTTTTAAATAATTTTTAAAGTTTGAATATAATTGATTATTGAAAGTTATTTTTAAAAAAAAGTAATTGTTTAAAATTTGTATTTATAATTTAAAATTTATAGATTTTATAATTTGTTTATATATTATCAACATAGTATAGTTATTTATCCGCCGTAAATATAGGTAACCTGATGATGATAGTGATTCTATCGGAAATATATAGTGAAAAGGATTTACGAATGGCGATTTTTATTAATAAAATCTTTACCGTGTTTATTTAAGTATTTATTTATAAAATAATATTTTATTTATTTTAATATTAAATTTAATGTAGATATTATTTGAAACATGAGGTATTATGAAAAGGTAAAGTATTATGCTAAGATATTACATTAATGTGTTTTTACTATTTTTACAACGACAGTTTATGATTATTTCTTTACTTAATTTATTTTTGAAAATAAGATCAGAACTTGATGATTATGATAATAATAATAATAATAATAATAATAATAATAATAATAATAATAATAATAATAATAATAATAAAAATATAATAGTGTAAAATTTGTTTTCGGATGTCATACACTTGAATAGTAGAAATATCACAAGCTTTGTAATACCCAGTGCAAATCCCGATAGGAAGACATCCGAAAATAAAATTTTACAGCATTACTTTATAAGTTTAAAATGCTAGAGTTAATTGGATGCACGTGTAAACAGTTTCTTTGTATCGACTGATTTTTTAGTCCGCAAAGGTGATTATGATTTTTTATACGCCATGTTTACAAGTTTACAGATTTTCTGTGACCAAGCTAATAAGCAAGTGATGTGATTTCAGCAAATATTGTATACTTAACTGACGCAAAGAGAAATCTTCGCGTCTC
>CAUHTR010008026.1:38554-74648 GCA_959609185.1 Schmidtea polychroa
AAGAAATTATTTGAAAATTAAAAAAATGTAAAAATAAATTTTTTTGGGAAACAGAATAATTTAATTTTAAAAATGAATTATATTGTAGAAATCCCTATAAAATGAAAGAAAAATAAAGTCGAATTGTAATAACAGTCGAAGAGAGAAAACAAAAATTAAAGAAACGACAATCAAACAGGCATTTTTTAAAATCATATTCGTCGAGATTGAAGCGGTTTCCTTTATGGCAACTTGCCTCTAGTACCAAGTTTTATTTTTTCACTGAAAATCAGAACACCTGTGATTTGTGGTTTGTGATTTTTTTAATATTTTTTATCGAGAACATCATGAATTGGATCATAAGCTCTAGTCGATCGAATAGTAATATCAAGTCAAAAAATTGGCAATAAATTAAATGTTAAAAAATGATACCATAAATGTTTGTTGAAAAAATTGAAAAAGTTAAAGAATATAAAGTCAAATTATATAAAATAATAAAAGAATAAAATAAATATTTCATTTATTTTCTCATTGACACAAACGCAAAACCGAAAAGTTTTGTTGCTTAAAAAATTAATTTTTGATCTATTTTTATAATGAAAATAAATATCAATAAAGATAACAGATGTAGCCAAAATTTAAAAAGATTTTACTAATATATTAAAATTAAAAATATTGAGTTGTGTCGAGTTAGGGTCGATGTGGATGTGGTAATTTTAACAAATGTAAATAAAAAATAAACATTTATAAATAAGATAGGACAAACTATGTTTTATTTTACAAGACGAGTCCCAATTTTAAAAAGTACATTTTAGGAACCCTTATTCTGTGTGAAATTATGCCAAACATTCGAGAGGCCAGAATATGAAACGAATTTTTGTTTCTAAATATATTTCTGGACAAAAACCTCTTCTTATTTTCGAGCCAAGACAGTTCTATTATTTTTATATACAATTTATTTGATAAAATTTAAACAGATATCAAGGTTTCTAGTTTGTCGAAACTAAATATTTCACCAAGCTTCCGATGGCTTCTAGTTGAAAATAATAACATGCGGTTAAGAATTTATTGTTATTTTGACAACCAAGGTACAAGGAGGCAGTCATTAAGACCATATATGATTCATGAATTAAAAAAAAAATTTTAGTATAGAGACTGGCAATTTAACTAAATTATCTTGTCCAATTCAGTATTACTGACAGCTGATGTTTCTAAATTTGTCAATACAATCAAGATATTTCCTTCTTGGTAGCTTAATTCTTTCTTACCTTGAATCTTTTTTATTTGACTAATTTCCCAATGCCAATTTAATTATGTCAATCTCTTTGCCAGATTGGTACTTATAAATATTTCTGAGACTAGTAACAGCACATTTTAATTTCTAACAGATTCAAATAAAAATATTTTATTAATTTTAAACTAGAGACGCTTACGAATTAATATTTTATGTTAACCACTTGCGCTGGAATGAGGCGCTATGCACATTAACTGCTATCTGTACCAAATGTCGATATTATGTGCATGGAATATCATGAGATCTTTATTAAGTTGGCAGTTTTATCAACATTTTATATAATGTATAAAGTCAGACTTAAATATATAAGTTAAAATAACATATCAACTAGCTGCGTAATTGCATGGGGGTGGATTTGCCACTACAGGATGTTAATTAATTTCCAATGCAAATGGTTAAGAATTCTATTATTTTATCCAAGTTCTAAATATAGCAGCTTTAAATAACTATAAATAATAATATATTTATTTTAATTTAATAATTTTTAGTAATTTATTTAAATTTTAATTGGTTTTCTGAGACCAGACATTTTTTGAAATTTACTTTCTTTAAATTTAGGACTCGAATTATGTGACATTTGGATATTTACGGATGTACTGACGTGTACAGCATCGATATTTCACCTTGTGGTGATAGCTATTGATAGGTATTTATCAATTACCAAATTGACATACAATAGAAATCGGTCAACAATTTCGACAACAGCAATGATTACATCTTCCTGGATCGCCGCGGCTCTTGTATCCATTCCATCCAGATTCTACTTGCAAAGAAATAATAAAATCGAACGAATAAATGTAAACTATAATGGAACCTGTCTTATCAATGAAGGAAATTCATACACTATTCTCGCAAATTTCTTATCTTTTTGTTTTCCGCTTTTATTGATGGGCATCGTTTATTTTAAGATTTTTATTTTTATTAAAAAACAAACAAAAAATAGAAAGGCAATCAAAAATTCAGTAATCGGTTCTGATGCTCTTTCTACAACTTTGGCATCGGATATTTGTTATTCTAAATCCACAGCGTCTCCATTTCCGCAATCAGAAGTCTGGTCTTCTATTTATGACGACTCGAAAATAATTATAGATGAAAATTCTTTTGAAAGCATAGTAACCGTGTCCTTAGAGAAAACGAAATGGGTGAATGAAGAATGTTCAAATTTCCAGTATGCCGATGAAGAAGACGAAAGTCAGTCAAAGTCTAATCTTGATTTGTCAGAAAATGTTACTTCTAAATATTTATATTGTCTAGATAAATCATCTACTGAGAGCTTTCCAATATCATCACTTTATTTGCACCCTCTTACTATGAAGACTTATTCAGAAGTTTACACAACCTCCAATCTTGCTAAAACTGAAACAATGAGCACAATAGAGGGTGAAATTTTCCCATTAAAATACCAAAATAAAGACATTTTAAAATCTCCAAATTCCAACAAGTCTATAATTAAACCTTCAACATCAAATTCCAGAAAGTTAAAATCGCCAACTTTGTCGTGGTCACCAAAGTTAACGTTCTTTCCATATCGGCCATCTAAGCCGACTATTAAAAATGGGTTGAACTTCGTAGAAACGAACTATTCGTTATTGAGTTCAATAAGTAGTCCGTTGAAAACCCACAACCATTCAAATAATGGTCACTTTCAAACTCAAATCTCCGACAGTCTCATCGATAACTCATTTGCGTCTCTAGCAGTTCGAGTGAAAAGAATTAACCAAAAACGTGAATATAAAGTTGTTAGGACGTTATTCATCATTACCGGTTTATTTGTAATATGTTGGCTACCATTCGCTATCAACAACCTTTTACGTGCATATGTTATTAGTAAACCGTCTGAAATAAATAGAATTATGGACAGTATATTTCTTTGGTTGGGGTACGTAAATTCCGGGTTAAATCCAATTATTTACACGATTTTCTCAACTGAATTTCAGGTAGCATTCAAAAAGATATTGTTTGGAAGTAATTCATCGGGATAATATCCAATTTATTTCGATATATTAATAAAATTTTGAATTAATTTCTTTATTAAAAGTTTAAAATATAAAAATAATTAATTTTGTTTTAATTGGAAAAAAATGTAAAGTTTTGATTTAGAAAATAAAATTCTAGGTGACCTATCAAAAGAATGGCGGCGTCAAAAAATGTAATTTGACATTTCTCTCATCCCAACCATGCTCCGAAACATGTGGGAAATGAATATCAAAAGTACTATGAGTTATTTCGTATTGATTCTAAAAATGAATTTGCGAAATCATCGAAAATGGTATTGGTCAATTACCAGCCAATAGTAATTAAGCGTCGGCTACAGCCTTATAGAAAATCAGAATATACTCATGATATTTTCGAAATTCTAGATATGATTCTTGCTTTAGAACTTCTAAAAAGTCGTTTCCACTAATTTGTTACTAGCATTTTTCAGATTTATGCCATCATATATAAGACCAATCATTAATAAATGCAAAACAAGTTAAAGGGTCTTTTTTAAAAATATATGAAATAAAACCTTTGAAAAATCTTTTAAGAATGCACTCTCCAAGCAATTTTACTGATTCGAACTTTAAAAGCTGTCTAATTTATTTGTGACAATGTCAGTGATGGAAGGTTCGAAAAATATATATGACCTCTGTTTCATAATAAGAGAGCCACATGTATTTGTAAGATTATCTTTGTTGGGTTATTGGGTTGGTGACAATGTTTGTAAATTCAAACTTTGACTCCAAAGCGTATGATTATTAATTCAGAAATTAAGACCCTCGAACACGATAAGCTTTATTAATATGCACACTGGTTCATACAAATTCCAATTAAAACCAATTAACTATTAACCAATTAATCACACAGAGCTTATTCCGACACTACGTGAAGAATAGCCCTTTCTGTAACCACAACAATAATCACTAGCCGTCAACCACTCAATTACAGGGTACGTTGATCGATTGTTCTATTTGCTTTGACCATAAATTTATTTACTCTACTTCCACTTTATATTCAATTTTACAAAAGATTTTCGTCACTTCTCGTTTCACTATGTTCTGAACTCTGTTTAATTCTCCCTTTAAATGTTCCCTTAAATTTTCCCTTTGATTTTTTAATTAATTTCTTAATTAAAAAGTACAAACGTAGAAGGAATTTCAGATCGCAGAAAAACAAAAATATGGGGAAAACCGTATTTTGACATCCTGTCAAGAATAGCGAAATGGCAGGTAAAGTCGGCACAACATGAAAAAGGAAAACTATACATATCTCGATATCTGTCAGAGATAGAGCTGACGTAGCGGGGAATAAAGAGGAAAATGAAAATGGGAAACAAAATCTCTCGCTAGTGTTACAAATAAAACGGGCTATATAAAGCAAAATTGTTGACCGAGAAATCAGACAAAAATTAGAGACAAAAACCAAGACACCAAAAGAAGAAAAACAAGAGTTAAAACGAGAGTTAAAGTAAGAGAGTTAAGAGATAATCAAAGGGATAATTTAAGGAACATTTCAAGGGAGAATTAAACAGAGTTCAGAACATAGTGAAACGAGAAGTGACGAAAATCTTTTGTAAAATTGAATATAAAGTGGAAGTGGAGTAAATAAATTTATGGTCAAAGCAAATATAACAATCGATCAACGTACCCTGTAATTGAGTGATTGACGGCTAGTGATTATTGTTGTGGTTACAGAAAGGGCTATTCTTCACGTAGTGTCGAAATAATTGGTTTATAGTTAATTGGTTGTGATTGAAATTTTTAAAGTGTTGAATTGTGAATTAATAAACACGCTTTGGAGTCAGAGAAAAAGTTTGAATTTACAAACATTGTCACCAACCCTATAACCTAACATATTTTGGTGAGCCCGACGTGATCAAAAGTTGGTGAAAAGATTGTTGAAAGGAAAATTGTAAAAATAAAGCGTGGTAAATTGAAATTATGAAAAGTGATTATGAAAAGGTAAATTAATTATTGTAATAATAATTTGAGATTTAGATTTTGTGTAATTTGAGAAAATAATTTATTAAAGTGAATAGATTTTATTTACGTAGTAAGAATAAAAAGGAAGCGATAATGAGCACTGAAGATTTACCAGTTTCAGTTGTTAAAGAAAATAATGATTTTGCCAGTTATCAAAGATTGCCAGTAGGGCAATATGGAGGAGATCCAGTTATTTTTGTTGATTTTATGAGTAGGGATTCCATTACCGGTTGGTAAATGATGAGGTTAATTCGCGTCTGTGTGCGCATTGTATTATGAGATGTGGTTTGTGTTTGTATGCGCACACAGACGCGATCAGTGTCATTTTTTGTGATGGTTGATTGTTAGTTTGTTTCGCGTCTGTATGCGCTTTGTACTGGTTTTTGGAGTCTTTGTGTGCGCACACAGACGCGGACAATTGTGAATATTATCATGGTCAGAGTTTTTTGGATCGATTTGGATTTAGTCAGATTTTTTTTGTGTTCTTTGTTCTATCGATTTTGGAAATATGATTCGAATTCTGGAAGTCTTTTAGAATTGATTTATAATTTTGGTAATTCGGTTTTGAATTTTCGGCCTTAGTGAAATATGGAAGATAATGAATGTTTGATATATCGTGTTTCAATGAGCAATATGGCGAAGAGATGTCTTTTCAGCAGTGAAACTTGTCCATGTGATCGTGGCTCAGCAAGATGGCTTGCAAATTATTAATGGAAGTTTTTCAAAATGATGGGAAATCAACGATTTAATTACTGTAAATCATAAATTTACAGAAGAGGAACTCCAAGATATGTTTATGAAATTTCCACAAAGGTTTAAAAATATTCGTAAATTATCTGAAACCATTTATGACATGAGAAATAAAAAGATAAACTTGCTAACTTATGAATATGATATTCTATTCAATCGAGCTCTTAAAAAGATCAACACAACTCCAATGTTTATTAGCCGAAGTGTTGAACAATTATCCAATGTTTCAAATTCAATCATGGCTCAATCTCAAGTTATTGGACACGATAAATGGTTTAACAGACAATGGTTTTGTACAAATAAAGCGTGTGATGCGATTAATTACAAAGAAATTCTTCTGATGTGTCTTAGGCGAAAACACTGGTAATACCGGTTTTTGATGAAAACTACATCTTCGGTATTACCGGTATTACAAAATAAAAAACCGGTAATTACCGAAATTTATTAATGTCGTTAAAAATGATATATTTTAATTATATTTTAAGTCCTATTTCTTTGCTGACTGGCATTTCATGGTCTACGTCTACATCAACACAAAACAGATGGGTGTACATTTCTAAGAAGCTTTTATATTTTATGACCCCCAATATATCTAATTTATCTGGACGGATTGAAGTCAGCGAATGGCCGTCGGAAGTAATTCCAATACATTTGACGGTTCTTTTGAATAGAGGTAAAAAAGTCCGGCCGGAAAGGTCTGTTTCTCAAAAGAGTCGCCAAATTTATACAGTTTTGTTTTGACATCCTTGCTGATCAGTAATACACGCAGCATAAAAAGAATCGGTTCGTCAAGTTCGTCGCGTGAACATTATTATACACAATTCAACAAAAAATACATAAAAGTTTCGACGTTAAAAGTTTCTGTAAAAGGTAAATTTTTAATTATTTTTTATTAAATTTTTTTATTTTGTATCGATTATATTTTTTTAAATAAATAATTATAATAATTTTTTATAATATAAATAATTTTTAAATAATTTTTAAATAAATAATTAAATAATTATTTTACACCAAAAAATGAACGGAAAGAAAGAAACGCCATGGAAATACTTCAAACGAGAAAAGGATACTGGCATATGCCAAATACAAGCACCTGGGTGCAGTACTAGTGGATTACATTCCCATTTAAGAACCAAGCACAATATTAATTTATTAAAAAGAGACCATGATCACACCAAGAACGATGCTGTTGTCGAAACATCGGAAACTATTCGTTCTGGTCAAATAACATCGTTTTTGCGGAAAAAAATCGACGACTCTTTGCCAGCTGTAATATCGCGTATGATCGCTGTAGATGGTCTTCCGTTTATTTCAATGTGTAAATCATGCGATATACAAAAGCTGTTTGAAGGAAAATACGAAATCTCCAAGTCCCATACAAAATATTGTTATCAATTATGGAAAAAATGCCAAGAAAGAAGTAACATATGAATTACTGTTCAGAAAGCGCAAGTTAATCAAATTCAGTTTAACTCTTGATGAGTGGACATCGATTAGAAATCGTAGATATTTAAATATCAATGTGCGCGATGGCACAACCTTTTAGAACCTCGGCCTCAGCAGAATTCACGGGAAAATGTCAGCAGAAAAATGTGAAGAAATTTTGAGAAATAAATTGGAAAATTTTAACATATCTTTAAAAGATATCGTCGGCTGCACAACAGATGGTGCATCAGTAATGCGCAAATTTAGATCTAATTTAAATATTATTCACCAATTATGTATGGCTCACGGTATACAATTAGCAGTTGTACAAATTTTATATAAAAAAGATAAACCAACAGAACTCGACGAAATTGAAAATCAAGACCAGGAAAATATTGAAATTGAAGACCAGGAAACTATTGAATTTGAAGACGAGGAAGATATTGAAGATGACTCGGGTATTAAAATCATGTTGGACGATTCTCTAATTAATGATATTAAAGATCCTAGCGTCAATTGTCTAATTAATAAAATTAGAACGATTATAAAAATATTTAAAATATCACCTACAAAAAATGATGAAGTTTTGCAAAAACATGCAATAGCTTGTTAACAACACTGGAAAGATTTTATGAGCTCAAAGATTGTATTAGTAAAAGCATTATCGATTTGAACCTAGATTTTGCATTTAATCAGGCTGAATTAAAATTATTGCACTATATAATATCCGCTTTGCAGCCAGTAAAAGTTGCTGTGGAAGCTCTTTGCGGATCAGATATTAATTTACTTTCTGCAGATGTTGTATTAATATTCATGTTAGATGAATTAACTGCATTGAACAGCGCATTAAGCATCAAATTAAAAAGTGAACTTGTTTACAGAATACAAGAAAGAAAAACAATTTACTCGAAAGTTTTACAATTTCTACACAACCCAGAACAACAAAATCACAATGATCACAGCATATTTAAATAACCTTCGAAAACAACGATAACCAAATTAATAATAGAATTGATAGAGAAATTAAATTTATATGAAAAGGAAAATGAAAATGAAGATGATGAAAATCCTGAAGAAGTTATTTTAAATGAAGATATGCCGAGTGACAACAATTTTTGCTCATTAAAAGAAAAATTATATAAAAAATGCACCAAAATCTTCATTATAATGTGCGAAATGAAAGAGTAAATAAAAGCTCGAATTTACAAACTACGATTCGCAAAGAAATGAAAACCTTTTGCGAGGAAAACATTCGTGGTAAACATTTAGAAACGGTTTACCAATATTTAAAAACCATTTGTCCTACTAGTGTAGAGTCCGAGAGAGCCTTTTCAGCGCAGGATTAATTTGCACGAGAATAAGGTCTAGGTTAGCGGACGAAAGTTTAGATACATTGTGTTTTTTAAAATCCTATTTTAATACAAAAAAATATTGTAAATAAATTCATTTTATTTTTTTTCTGTTTCTTTTTATAAAATATTTTGATTTAATAAACGTAATGTAATGATTTGAATGTATATATTGTAATAATGTAATAATTATTTTTAATAAATTGTTTGACCTCATTGTTATTCAATTTTATCGATAATTAAAACATTTTCAAAAAAATTGTATTGTGTATCCTTTATAAAATTTAATAAGTTTTATGATTATTAAAGTAATTAACAAACGTAAATTATCAAATTAATTAATTATTAATAACCAGTAGTTAACAAATTAATAATAAATGAAACAATTGGGAGAATTAATAATAGAAGTGGAATAAAAGAAGAGGGTATTACCGGTAAAAACCGGTAATACCGTCGATAGAAATATTTTTTTCGGTAATACCGGTATTGCAAAAGTCGGTATTTTTGGAATCCCTATTTATGAGCAATTATTATATGTATGCAAAGGCTTATGGATGGTCTCAAGCAATCATGATTCAAGATTACCTAATGTGAAGTCAAATTTTAATGAGGTACAATGTTATCGCTGTGGTGGAAAAGGACATGTTTCTAGAAATTGTTTTTAGAAAGTTTCTAGAAAGTGCTATTTGATTTTTTATTGTAATAGTGGGGCCAAAAGGCAGTGAAGCTAGGTACTTATTGGACTACCCTGATATATAACAAAGTCGCGGACAATATCTTACCAGTGAATGGTTTTTAAAGAGTACTTTTTATAAGATGGAATGTGTAATTTATTTAGAGAAAAATACATAAACCTTGTATACATAGATTTATTATTACAAATACATAAAAATAAAATAAAATTATAATATAAATTGAAAAATACAAAAAAATAAGTATAATAATTGAAAAAATTAAAAATAAGAACTGTGCTTCGGTCCATTTGCAATATATACTGACCTATGATACTTTATGATAAACTAGGAAACAAGGAGTACACATAGTGACGTTGCAAGGTCTTGATATTAATACTTTGTCTATCAACCCTTTAAGCGAAGACATGGAAAAAGTAGAACTTATAGAACTATATAATGATGACGCGAATAAAGTCTGTTGGTATAAAGGTTGTATCAATGTATAATACATTACCCAAGTTGATGAAAGGGAGTTGAAGCATAGAGATCTGTTAATAAGCATCACCAGTAACAAATTTGGAATTATCTCTAACTGGGGAAATGTTGAAAAACACGCATCGGTTACATGGTACTTGTGGGAAGTACATGGTACTCATCATTGTAACATTATGCAGTTATCTTTATTTTTATATTCCATTAAAAATGACATTAAATTTGGCAACATCTTTAATATGATCAAGACTGACATACTCATTATTAATAATTAACAGAGTTTTTTTTTCTAAGAAAAAAAGGTGCCGGAACGTATCTGTACTATCCTTTATATGCAAAAAAATGACGCTGAAATTAGCTAACAAATAAAATAATTATGCAGGACACAAAATATACACTTATTACCGATGACAGGAAATGATTTTAATGACGTAGTATATTAATGGCGTATATTTACCGTGAGCGTGTCTTACATAATAGTAATAAAACATAGGAAGCACGGAGATATGATTCACTCGCTTTGGCGTACGACTAATACTTTTAATTTGATTGTAATTGACTATTTAAAATCTCAGAAATAGAAATATGACAAAAAACCAAAACATATGTCAATTTTTTAAAATCATTCAGCAAAAAAAGGTGACAGAACGCAGTTCCGGAGCGTTCCGTCAGAAAAAAAGCACTGATAATCAGATATCCTTTATGAGATTTGAAGATAAATCGAAAGATTTTAAATAATTATTTATACAATAAGTACTACTTGGTATATTTTCATGGAGCTATTCCGCAAGTTACATATTGTATTTATTTTCAACCATATCAGGAAATAGTGATTGTTAATTTCAAATATTGAATCTATTGTTTCAAAGCCTCCCCTATTAAGCCATCCCTGTAGAAAAGTTGAGAATAAAATCTTAATGTCTTTAACTAAAACAATTTTTAAATATTTTAAAATTAGAATACAAAGAAGTATGAAAACATACACTTCTTCGGAAATTGGCATTTCAAATTCGAAAAACAAAACAATTTCTTAATAAAAGAATTTTTAGATTTGCTAATGTCCATAAAGTAGTCTATAGCCATCCAAGGTCAATATTCTGTTGCAGTTCAATAATGTCTCTAGTGATAATTGTTTCCAGTTTAGAGAAAGGACTAGAAACTACCAATGAAATGATGCGACTAAGTCCGGACTGAGCAATGAAATGATTGACTAGACGAACTCCTCCAATGTTTGTAGAAGTTTTTTTCAATTTGTTTTATAAAATGTAACTAAAATTGGTAAATCAACAAATATGGTTTAGTATTTTATTCCAATAAACAAAAAATTATTAGTTTCATATAAAACAAAGTTCCAAAAAAAGATTTCACAATTTTACTCTTCTTGATTTTGCTGAAGCAAAATCATCAATTACTTGGGATAAGTTTAAATTCTCACAAATAGTTTTTTCTATCGATAACAAAGTATTTTGCTAACTACCAGATAATTAACGAACATAAAAATTTAAATGACTTTAATTTTCCAGATAACGAATTTGCCGTATTTCTTGTGCTTATATCTCTACTTTAATCATCTCTTAAATTAATTAAACTTTCAGAAATTTCTTTAATATTTTGGTACAAGGGTCTTATAGCGTTAACGCTATTACCACAAATTACTTACCAGCTATTACCACTTAAACAAAGTTTTTTTAATGTTTTTATGAAATGTAACTAAAATATGTAAATCAACAAAGTGGAAGTTAAATTTTTAATTTTGATTTTTAACATATTCCATCCATATGGAGAGGCAAAAAAAAATTAAATAATTCCTGAACAACATGAAAAATCCAACGGTTTCTTTATTAATGTTAACAGCATCATTAAGAACTAAATTTAAGTTATGTGCCGCACATGGTACAAAAGTTGCTCTGGGGTTAATATTTAAAATTCTTATTTGAAGTCCTATATTTTACTCTCAGGTTGGATCCATTATCATAGCCTTGACCGCGAACAATTTGTACATTCAAGCTAAATTTAGGCAACAATTCGTTAGTAATGAAGTTAGATAAACCTTCACCAGTCGTATCAGCTAATGGAGAAAAACCAAGAAAATACTCTTCAACTGTTGATTTATTTTGCGTCAAATTCACACACTAAACAACAAACGTGATTTGTTTGACATGTCTTAAATCTGTATTGGAATCAAATATAATAGAAAAATATTTTGAATTTTTTATAATGGTTGTTAATTTCTTTGTTACAGCTGCTGCTAATAATTCAATGATTTCGTTTTGAAAATGGATTCCAAAATAATGTGGCATATGACTTTCTTTTTGTTTTGCAGTTTGTACGTTTCTTACATGCTCTGTTATTATCGGATCAAATTTAGCTAACATTTATACAGTTTTCATGAAATTTCCATTATTTGAATAGTATAAATCTGTCGATGGGCAACGAAATGCTAAATACTGACCAGATAAAAATTGAACAATAGCTATCATTCTTCCAATAATACCACGCCATCGTTTTGTTTCCATTTCATAATATGTTTGAAGCTCTTTATCTATTGTGCAGTTCTTTTGCATCCGCAATTTTAATTCACACCACAGTTTTGAACATTCGATATGTTGTGCACTGTTTTCATATTGAACAAAATACTTTGTTGCATGTCGCCAATCAGATTATCCACCACTGGTCAGCTTAATAATACTTTTGCTGAATAGTTTGCAGCAAAAACAAAACACTATATACAATTTAGGAGAGTAAACTATTCAGTTTTTGGAAATTGTTTCACCATTTTCTAAAATTCTAAAAAAATATGTTGCAGAAAATGTTCTGTTTGTCTCATCTGATCGGAAATGAACATTATCACGAAGTTGCACAGGTCCTTTCTTCACTAAAATTTTTAAAAGTTTTTTTTTTATCGATTCAGGCCATGTTCCTGGATCTGCCAGCACTAAGGACAAACTTACTGATTTTGTTTCATAAGAAAACTCTTCTTCGGACTTTTCAAACTCTGATTTCGAAGATGATGAGTCATCTTGCAGCTGTTCTGGCTTCTTTGTAGGACTTGAAGACGAATCTAGCACATCCAGAAATGTATCTGGCTTTTCAGTATAAATTTATGTATTAGACCTTTCTGACGTACTTGCCGCAGATGATTTTCTTGAGGATTCCAAAAATTGTGTTAAAGATCCACTGAGTTTTTTTATTTCTTTTAATTTATTTCTTTTTTTTCGATAATAAGCACCAGATTTCTTTTTTGTTTTTCTTTCTGACATCTCAGAAGGTGTAATATTTTCTTATTCATAATAAAATTTCTAAATAGTAAAACTTACTTTTATTAAGTATACTTTATTTGTCAGATTATCTAAAATCAATTTTTTTAAAATATAATATTAGCAGGTCGGCGGCCACCCTTAAACTTGGCCGCTCTCGTGCGGGGGCACCTTCTGCACCCCGGCCAGGAACGAGCCTGACTATTAAGATCCAAAAAACCTCAGAAAGTGTAAAAGTGTAAATTAATATAAATCTTCTCAAAACTTAATCATAAGAATACAAATTTATCTTAAACTTTTCGTATCAAGGGGAACTTGACTTTTTAAACGTGAAAAATAAATCTAAAAATTGTTTTACATATATAATGTTGTTTTTCAATAATTCTTTAATATATAAATTTTTAAATACCATTTATTTTCAAATTCAAACTCACCGAATTTAAAGAGTAAATAGAAATGATAACTTTCTGAATTTTTCATTTAACACTCAATATAATTAACTCTGAAATCCTGTTATAATTCATGTTGTTTATATAAGTAGAAACAAATATTAATTAGCATTAGTTTTTGATTTTAAAAATTATTATAATTTCCAAATATCATTGTCTAATTAAAAATTGTATTTAATCTTAATTTCTAATTTTCTAATTTGTTAAGTAATATTTTTACTTATTTATTCAATTTATTTAAGATGACGCAATAATGTAATACAAATAATATTTTGCTCATTTAAATTTATAAGTTTATTAGTAATTGATACATTTTTAAAATTGTTAATTATAGTTTTTTATTAATAAGATTCTGTGATAAATGTCAAAATTCCAAACACTCGATTTGTTTGATGAAACGGATAACAATGATTCTCGATTTATGTCGAATACAAAACTTAAATCACAAAATGAAGCAACTATGAATCCATCTGATAGGAAAGATATATTAATTCAAATTCGAGATCATGATTTAACTGAAGATAAATTTATCAGTTATATTATTGAAATTCATGTATCGTATTACCTTTGAATTGCTGAGTTGAATAATTTTGTAGATTAAATCAGAAGCACATTTTTGGTTAGATAAAGTTAAGGAGAAAAGTTGGAGTGTACTTAGAAGGTATAGTGAATTCGATAGTCTTCGAACGTCTCTAACTAAATTATATCCTGCATGTGTAATTCCTCCATTGCCATCTAAAATAAATTCCTTAAATCCATGGAGTGTAGCTCATCAGAACCGAGATTCAGATTTCATTGATTCACGTCGCCAAAGATTAGAAATGTTTCTAAACCGAATTCTATCTCATCCAAAGTTAAAAACGGAAATAGTAATTTTTAATTTCCTTCAGAATGCATATTGGAGTGATACAAGCTTGGTAAGATTTATAATTATTTAATTGTTTAATTAATAAATAATATTTTATTTTTGTGAAGAATAGATTTTAAAGTTATTTTTAATATTTCTTTGAATTTATTTTTTGATAGTAGTAAAATATTTCAATATAACATTTGTTGGTTGTCAGATTTAATTGATTGGTTTTTAATTAAGTAATTTATTTAAGTTAATTGGGATTGATAAGCAATGATTGTTTTGGATTGATTGGGATTTATGTAAATGATTGATTGGGATTGGTGAGCAATGATTGATTAGGATTGATTGGTAATGATTGGTTGGGATTTATGTAAATGATTGATTGGGATTGGTGAGCAATGATTGATTGGGATTGATTGGGATTTATGGAAATGATTGATTGGGATTGGCGAGCAATGATTGATTAGGATTGATTGGTAATGATTGGTTGGGATTTATGTAAATGATTGATTGGGATTGGTGAGCAATGATTGATTGGGATTGATTGGGATTTATGGAAATGATTGATTGGGATTGGCGAGCAATGATTGATTAGGATTGATTGGTAATGATTGATTGGGATTGATGAGCAATGATTGATTAGGATTGATTGGTAATGATTGATTGGGATTGATGAGCAATGATTGATTAGGATTGATTGGTAATGATTGGTTTGGATTGGTGAGCAATGATTGATTGGGATTGATGGGCAATGATTGAATGAGATTAATGGACAATATTTGGTTGGGATTTATGGAAATGATTGATTGGGATTGGTGAGCAATGATTGATTAGGATTGATTGGTAATGATTGATTGGGATTGATGAGCAATGATTGATTAGGATTGATTGGTAATGATTGGTTTGGATTGGTGAGCAATGATTGATTGGGATTGATGGGCAATGATTGAATGAGATTAATGGACAATATTTGGTTGGGATTTATGGAAATGATTGATTGGGATTGGTGAGCAATGATTGATTGGGATTGATTGGGATTTATGGAAATGATTGATTGGGATTGGCGAGCAATGATTGATTAGGATTGATTGGTAATGATTGGTTGGGATTTATGTAAATGATTGATTGGGATTGGTGAGCAATGATTGATTGGGATTGATTGGGATTTATGGAAATGATTGATTGGGATTGATGAGCAATGATTGATTAGGATTGATTGGTAATGATTGATTGGGATTGATGAGCAATGATTGATTAGGATTGATTGGTAATGATTGGTTTGGATTGGTGAGCAATGATTGATTGGGATTGATGGGCAATGATTGAATGAGATTAATGGACAATATTTGGTTGGGATTTATGGAAATGATTGATTGGGATTGGTGAGCAATGATTAGTAAGGATTTATGGGAATGATTGATTAGGATTTGTGTTATGGCAATGATTGGGATTGACTGAGATTTATTGGAAATGATTGATAGAGATTGATAAACAATGATTGGTTCGGATTGATGGTAATGATGGAATGAAGATAAAATAAAAATGTAATAACCGTAAATAACAAAGATTTATTGAATCTTATAGATGATTTGTTGAACTTTGTTTATTTATGCAAAACGGAAATTATTTCTTAGTTACAAGAATTTTAATTGTGACGGCAAATTCTCATGATTTTAGAATTATAATTAGAAAATGTGCCAATTACCATTTTGATCAAACAAAATGTTTTTGTCAATAACAAATACTAAAACAATCCAAATTTTTAATTTTAATTTCACATATTAATATTAATTATTATTATTATTATTATTATTATTATTATTATTATTATTATTATTATTATTATTATTATAATTATATTTTAATATATTTCTGTCTTTGGTTGTAATAAAGATATCATCTACATATCAGATTAAAAGAAGCAATGCTCATAATAAACATTCGGCCAACAATCAACACTAAAGAAGAGGTCAATCAAGTCATCAGTTTGATTTGTTGTTATTGACCTTGAGAATATCATTTAAAAAAATTAAATTAAAAAATAATAATTCAAAATAATATAGAAAAATAGATCGAATATACTTTTAAAAGATCATTAGGAATAAAAATCAAAATAGAAACATTTTTAAAAATATTTAAATTGCGTATATAAATAGTTATTGGAAACTATATTTTATAAATATTTTAAGATATTATTTATTAAGATGTTTCTATGAGCTAATTATAGAAGCTTTAAAAATTTAAAAATTTTGGTGTTTCGTTTTCGATTTTAGAGAAAATTTAATTAAAAAAATTTTCAATTTTCAATTCTCCAGAAGAAAAGTTTATTATCATTTTTAACTAATGAGAAGTAAGAAAACGGAAATAAAAGAGAAGATCAAAGAGCATTTTGAAAATAGAAGAAGCTAAATTCCAGGAAATTGAAAAGGGGTATCTAATAGTCGAAAATTTGTTCATTAAATACATTATTCGCAGCAAAAGGCTTAAATTATCATTTTATATATACTTATTCTTGATTTTTCAAACGTAGAAGTTAATGACCAGGATATAAAACCAAAACTTTAATCATATTTTATTATATTTGAAGTCTCAAAAGCAATTAGAGATAGTGTATAGTCAAGTATCCGTTGGCTTTCTATATATTTCTATTTCGAAATCATAAAATGTTCTTTCCACTAACAAATCTGAAAACGGTAGAAAATAATTAACTTTTTACAATGTAAACTCTATATTGTAATTAAGACCATTTATATAGTTTATAAAAGTATCGACATCATCGGAACTAGAAAATAATAAAAAAAATACCATCGACGTAACGTTTATATATCGTTGGGTTTAAAAGAAGGAAATCGGAAATCTTAATCTCTAATTTTGAAAGACAAATTGACGCAATAGTTGAACCTTAAGGTGATACCATAGCTACACCATCAACTTGTTGAAACCGAAAGAAATACAACATTAGAAGTGGAAAAAATAAACTATTCACTAAATACAACTTCATCTAATGTTTGATCATTCAGCATTTCCACAAATCAAAAAACATATTTTTGTGAATTTTTGGATGATCATATAATTTGTACGTTGATACCCAACCACAGACAATTATTTCACAAGATCACAATGAAAATGCTTATCTTTCATTAGATGGCAAGCAAGTTTATTAGGAGTTTCTTCGTTTATTAAGGAAAAAGTTTAAAGTTTTAGCGTAATTTATCCATCTTAACAAATTGTTGGCCTTCTAGGACATTGTACAATTTGTTAAAATAATCAACTTTGTTTAATTAAGACTACAATGGCATTTCCTTTATCAAACTTGGAAACCTTCATCGGTTTTTTTCAAAGCGCTTTTAAAATAGCAAAATCATTAATATTCTGTAACTTATTTTCCTAAGATACTCAACACTTATTAAGTGTAAGCTATGTTACGTTAAACTTTATCTAAATTAATACATTTACTTTATGAAGAAGTTGTCAGAAAACCAAAATATGATTCGATCTTGGCCATAAAACGATAGTCATCAATACGATGTTTAGATCCGAAGTCAAAACGTTAATTTCATCAGAATTAAGATCTATATCACTAAGAGTAACAACCGTATTATCAACATAAAATTGAAACACCAAAGATCTTTCTTAAATTAATCAATTTTTTTATTTTTTAGAAATTTTTTTAATCAGCAATTTATAAGTTATTAACCAATTTTATACATAAAACAAAATAATCATTATCAATTACACCATACTACATTAACCGGATCAATGATAGCTGAGTTAATACTTTTCGTCAAATCTTGCCTATCTCAAGCTTTCGTCGAAATATCTTCAAATTTAATTGTAGTGAGCCGTTACACGGCCTTAACAATATCTATATAAATATTATATTATATTATATTATATTATATGTAAATGGGCGATCATTAGCGAATAAGGATCATTTCACTTTCAAAATTGAGTCGATGCATATTGCTGCTTTGTAACAATCTATAGATGCAAGCAGCATAGATGTTGGTAATATTATTCTCAAATCCCAAAAGAAATTGCTTAGTACATTTGCTAATAGAAAAACTCTCGGACCAATCCTTGATGATGATGACTCCAAAAAAAAATGACTTCAAGATGGATAAAAATTCTAGTCAAAATTACATTTCTTGTAAAAAGTGATATATTAAATGGAGATGAAATTAAAATGCTTGATGAAGTGCAGTCAGAATTTGGAACAATTGTGAAAATAATATTGAGCTTTTGGGAAATCAAATTCACTTTCGAAAGCAAACATTTGCAAGAAAAACGTAGAAAGATGGAAGAACATTATTTATCGCAATATTTTTCACTTTAATCAAACACGCATTCGTAACCAACAGAATGATGATCATTGCTTATGTTTGTAAAGTTATAATTATATATTTCATCGGCTGGTAAGGTTTCAATCACAATTCATCAATGTTTGAATATTTGGAACTGCAACATAATAAAATTTATTTCCTTCTGCAAGTAATAATCAATATTTTACTTGGCAAACAGTAATAAATTGTTTCCACGTATATTTTGTGATTCTATTAATATTTGTGACTTCATGACTTCAAGGAAACCAGATTTGCTTACCATAATCACCACAGTAATCTTTGAAAATCACTATTTGAGAGGCAATCGTATAATCTTTTCTTGGAAATAAACAAAGAAAAGATTAGTGTCTGATCTAGTGCAATGCCACACATACATTGGAGAGACGTCCCGTTATATCCGCACAAGAATTCAGGAGCATATCAGATTGAAAGGCACGAGTCATATTATTGAGCATAGGAAAATATATGAAAGTGCAACTGACTTTAAATCTTTTAAAATTTTATATAAAAACTTCAGAAAGATATTCATGCGAGGCATTGGTTATTAAATCACAATCAGCTACAATTAACATTCAATTACCAACGAATTTATTGAGATTATTTAATTAATTCATTAAATCATAACTATTACATCATTATTGTTTCCTTATATAACTGTTGACATCGATTATAATGGCAGACTGATGATGAGAATAATTTCCCTGAAATATATTTTATTAAGAATTGACCATTATTATTATTATTATTATTATTATTATTATTATTATTATTATTATTATTATTATTATTATTATTATTATTATTATTATTATTATTATTATTATTATTATTATTATTATTATTATTATTATTATTATTATTATTATTATTATTATTATTTATAAACAACTAATATAATTATATACTAATATTTAGAAACAAGATTTATCTAATAAGGTTGGAAGCTTCGTTAACTGGCGTTGGATAAATGTCCAGAGCCGGTTAATAAATACCTTTGATAATAATTTCAATGTTTCGTATTTTAATGAATTGATAAAATCTAATACTTTGTCGGACGAAGCTCGTAAAATCATAGATAAAGGGAAAGCCCTACAAGACAGCATTAAGAAACTCCTTAATTGTCTATCAAAAGTCGATGAACAAAATTCCCTACTGCACCATTTGTACAAAAATTATGGAGAAGCATTTTTCGATTGGTGTTCTGTGGATTTATCAATGGGAGACACGTTGCAAGTAAGCATTTTTGTGTAATTAAATTTATGAATCCAACATGAATAATAAAAATATTTAAAAATAATAATAATAATCATAATAATAAAATAATAGTAATAAATAATAAAATATAAAAATAAAATAATAATAATAAAATAATAGAAATAAATAATAAAATATAAAAATAAAATAATAATAATAAAATAATAGAAATAAATAATAAAGTATAAAAATAAAATAATAATAATAATAAAATAATAGAAATAAATAATAAAATATAAAAATAAAATAATAGTAATAAATAATAAAGTATAAAAATAAAATAATAATAATAATAAAATTATAGAAATAAATAATAAAATATAAAAATAAAATAATAATAATAAAATAATAGAAATAAATAATAAAATATAAAAATAAAATAATTATAATAATAATTAATAATTCGCTTTCTTAAAAATGAAATGAATGAACATATTTTGTCTTTGTATAAATTTAATATTTTCTAAAGAAAATATTAGTTTAATTCGAAATTAGAAATGTTTCATTAAATCTGAAAAAATTGCCTTGCCCAAATGTCACTGTTTAAGAATTAAAAAATATTTTTGAAAGGCAGGAAATGTACAATAACAGTAAATTTTATTAAATATACATAATTCAACATTTGCTAATGGGAATGCAGTTCTTTATTTCTAATAACCTCCTTTAGTCGCTTCGGTGTTCTCTTATATAACTGCATTATAGAATAAAAATATTGCAACTTTCATCGGAATATATAAAACAAATAAAAACACATTTTCTTTGAAATTTATTCGAATATTATTCAACATTTATATTAGGTTCAGTATGATAATTTTTAAAACATCCTATTATACATAAAGATACTTTACAATATCGAGTTTCCCTTCGAATTTTTTTGCCTCGCATTTTTCAAACGAGCACAAAGCATACATTGGCACTCTAATTGGCTGAAATTTATACTGGGCTTGTACATATAGCGTACAAATCCATACGGGATTATCTAAAACGAAACAGAAGCGCAGAATTCCATTTAAATTTAATATGAAGCCTGCCCGTATATATACGGGATAATCCAAAAATCAATATTCAGTTTGGCCGTATATATACGGGTTAAACCGTTAAGAGGTTAAGGTTTAATTGTTAAGAAAAATGTTTAATAAACCATGAATAAAAGAACATAAAGTATAAGATGTTAAGGAATTTTTCTAATTTTGTTTTGTGTGTTTTATATAGATATTTACTTTGCGCTCATTAAAAATCATTTTGCTATTTGTTGATTGTTAATACGAATAATATATAAGTGTTTTAATAGTTTTATTGTTTGTATTTTACTACAATAATTTTTTATTAATTTAATTATTAATTTAATAATCAATCTAATAATCAATTTAATAATTTAACAATCAAAAATTTAAAAATAAGTTCACATCAGGTAAGTTAAATATTGTAACTAGATTTATATTTCTTAAATAAATGTATAAAACATAAGGCAATATTTACATTCAGTCTTTTTTTATCGATTTTTTACTGAAATATTACATGATTAATTTCCATTTTATTAAAGTTAACAAACCAGCGATCTCGTTTTATCACAATGAAAAAATAATAGTAGATTATGGAAATTTATTTACAGAAATTGTCTAATTATTATATTTTAAATTAGTTCTCCAAAATTTGCCCGACTTTTTATTTGCATTTGGGTTCTCGTTACTCTCAGTGAAGTTTTTTTTATTTTTTCGTTTGTTTATGCTGCCGGGATTTTGTGAATTCAGTCCAGTTAAAGCTAATTGTATATTTGTAATTGAATTATTAGAAAACTCTACATTTTTACACATTAGATGAATATTATGTTTACTTGATAAAATATTAGAATTATAATAATGTTGTTTATTCAATAGTTTGTTTGTAACAGTTGTGCTTAAAATTATTGATTGTCTGAAGTGAAATGTGAGTGTCTGTAAAGATAAAATGAGAATAATCACATCATATTTCAATATATCCTTATATACTTACATGCTACTACAATTAGAATGACGATACCTTGCATATTAAATATAAACCACTGAATTATTTTGGTTTGGATTTTTATAAAATATCTAAAAATCATAACATCCATATCAAAAAGTTAACAAAACTGGTACAATATAGCAAACTAGAAATATAAATAATTGCTGATAACCACAATTTATTTAGTAAAAATTATCCGCAAGCTCTTTTTTTTAATGCCGGAAATTCACATTTCATTTCTTCTATTATATGACAAACTAAACTACCATCATGCAATTACCATTTGTTCTCTAATCTATCATCGTTTATGGCAACCAAATTTTAACCTTGCACGGAATACTAAATGACCTTTCTACTGCTTGATAAATTGCTAGAATTTGTGAATCGAAGTAGTTCAATTTGTCACATCTCTTGGGAAATCCTTGAAAAGAGAATCATACCTATTTCGAATGTTTTTATTGTCTCTTTGATATTTTTTCTCAATTGACGAACATTATTAAAATGAAGTTCAACAAGTAAATAAGTTGCCCGATTCTCTTCTGAGAATCGTTCACTTAATGCGATTATTATAAAATTTTGGTATAAAAATTTTAGACATTTATGTATTGTTCCTAAAATATTGTTTTGTTGGCGTTAATTTTTTATAGGTTTTATTTTATTATTTGAAGAATTTTAGCAACATTTTAATGGATATTGCTGTGTTCCTCATTTTTTTCGAAGTCATTTAAATCAGTGCTTCTCAAACTTTTTGTGTCGCTGACCGGTTATTTTTTCTTAATCCAAAAACATAAATTTTAATTAGTAATATTTATTAAAAAATAACAAATAAACAATATAAAAAAATTATCAACGAAATTAGGTTACGTCTGTATGTAATAAATTGCAAATAATACCTGAAAAATGCATCGAAATTCGCAATAAATAGAAGAATTATCGAAAACACACGTTAGCACCCAGCATTTCAGTTAAAGTTAAATTTTTTAGTTTATGGCAAATAAACCCTGTGTTATCTCTTGGTACTATTGTGCTTATTTCTTAAATATTGCCTGTTTTTGCTATTGTAAATATTTTAACGCTTAAAAATAAAATAAAATTTACAAAAATATTCTGCGGACCACCACTTTGAGAAACATTGATTTAAATCATTTACAACTAAATTTATAAGGTACAGACTATAAATTGCAATTTGATATTGTTCTTGAATAAGTTTTTGTACTCCGTTAATTTACCATAATAAAACAGCATTGACCTATTATGTTGTGGGTTTGCCATAACTAGGAGAACCTTTGATAACAAGATTCAGTAAAAACAGCATAAATAACGTTCCGGGAATTTGAATGACAATCACGTCATTTGATGATGAATTTTTAGAATATTCGATAATTTCACTGAAGAATCTTATAACATATGCAATTGTGTCTGTGAACCAAAATATAGAAAGAATCGGACACACAGAATGAAATGTGCGCCGTCTGATTTATGTTTGGACAATAGCAAGAAACAGTACTGTGCTTGAACAACCATATGATAGTCAATAAAAGCCTTCTCTTTCCGAAAGAGAATTCACCTTCATTGCATCCAATTCAAGAGCCAGAAAAATTACCGAAATTATTGTAACTTGTGAACTCAATTTGAACATTTGAAAAATATCCGATGGCATTCGAATAATAGGACGACAATTGTAAGATCCAAAAAAATCAGAAATGTTTAAAAGAAAATTAGAAAACTATTATTGAGAAATTTAATTTCGACAAAGCTTAGTAAATTACAAAATTTCAAAATAATGAAATTACTAAGGCTATATTTAAAAAATCTCTACATTATATATTCATTAAAAAGAGCTTGAAGACTATAAATCAGTAAATATATCGTTGTTTTTGATATTCACGAATTTTCGGCACTATTCGTGAATATCAAAAACATCGATATATTTATAGTCTAAAAGCTCGTTTTAATAAAATTCAATGGAAAAAAAATATCACTACTGAAATTGGAAAAAAAGTTCTTATAATAATGTATATTCAATATTAAAAAAAAACATTTTTTTTAAATTCAATTATGAATTAATTATATATATTTAATTTTTTCACATAAAACCACCAATGTAAAATAACTACTTTCAGTGTATTTACTCCAAATCGCCTTAATGAAACAATAATTTTTTTCAAAATTACATTTTTGCAACAATATTTCCCAGCGGAATAACTGCAGAAGATTCTTTCTTAATATAATAATTTGTCAATCATTTGTATTACAGTTGATCATTGCCTGACTTCTGAAATATCAAGAAACTCATCGGTACAGACCTACACAATATCTCTTAAAATATCTCCACAAATATAAATAATTTCAAAATTTTCAAAAATTATTTATAATTTATATTATTATTTTATTATAGATATTTTATAAACGTATCATTTATCTTTCTATATATAATGCACAAATTTAGTGTAGAAAACGGTGTTCTTTTAATTTATGTAAAAATTTACCAATGTCCTTTTAATATTTAATTTCTTATACGAATATTTCACTTTTCAGAGTTTTGGTCACATGTGTGACACATTTTCAACACTCATCGATTCTCCAGCTCCTAATGATAGACCATTAATTTTTCAACAATCAGGTACCAGTGCCAGTGGAGTTTTCACTATATTATCATTTAATGAAATATGTCTTTTGCTGCAAGAGCTCTATGATTATGGTGAAAGCTGGATTGAATTAGGTGGCCGAATGGCTTTTATCCACAGGCAATTAACAAAACAAATTGTTCAAAATGAGAGCAAGACGGAACAACTTGAGCGTCTTAAAGTAAATTTTATGATTCAGGGTCAATTATCTTTATCGGTTGCTTAATTTCATTTTTACAATCGATTGATTCATCAATTCTTTATTTAATTAGCACTTTTACAATTAGACTTGATGGCAGTTTTGCTTATTAAATTAACAAACATAATATTATCAATTTGACTATGTTAAATATATATATATTTAAAATTTGAAATTACAGAAAATCGATAATTAATTAATTATTGGAATTAAAATTTGATAAATTGATTGGAAATAGAAATAGTGGGAAGGAGTTACAGATTTTATGCAGATTTGCAGAAACGATATAAATAATTGTAAAATTACAGAAAATCGATAATTAATTAATTAATGGAATTAGTTTTAATTGATAGGGAATGGCAGTTACAGAATGTGATCAGATTTGCAGAAACGATACGAATAAGTGTAAAATTACAGAAAATCGATAATCAATTAATTAATGGATTTAGAATTGGAAAAATTGATTAGGCATAAAAACGAATTTAGGGAAATTTTCAGAGAGGTGTGCAGAAAAGAAAATCAATAATAAATTAATTAATGGAATTAGAATTTGAAAAATTGATCGGGAATAAAAAAAGACGGTAACGAATTTGCAGAAAGGATAAAAATATGTGTATAATTACAGAAAATCGATAATCAATTAATTATCGAAATAGAAATATTGAAAAATCTATCAAAGATAAAATTGATCGATATATATTAATTTCACAAAAATTAAATTTTACATAACTCATATGCAAATTTATTCGATCTTGTTACTATTTATTATCTCAACAGTCAAATTTCCATTTCAAGTTCAGTAATATTAAACTGATTCTTCTTCATTCTATAATGCAAATGAGTCAAACATAAACACGATATTGCTAATGCCCATCACCTTCATATTGTTGAGTTATTTTATATGGTTCGGTAGGATATTCGATAATCTAACTCCTCGTGCGATTGATGGAAGAAACAACTCAACCGGCTTTCGTACAGGCTTTAGAAATATAGGCGATAAAACACAGCTGCCTAAAGCGGCATTATTTCAGGAGGCGGCAAAATTATGAAAATTATCTGTTGTGCTTCTTGCTACTAATATCACTTTTTATATAGCACAAAATTGTCTAAGGCTGGCACTGTGCCATCATCGTTAAAACGGCACACAACAGAATTCAATGTCCCTTATTGTAGTTTGCTACTTTATTTTGTCCTTGCATAATAATTATGCATTTGCTTAGTTGTATTAATAAATGTTTTGACTGATTACCTGCCCAGCGCCGGCACTGGACTCGACACAAGCAATATTTATTGATATTACACTTTACAGCCTTTCTTATTTTGTCGATACAATTGAAATAAGTTTACTCGATCTATGAGCAAGTAACCCTATGGGAGACTACCTCAAGCAAATTGATTAAACTCGGTAAATTTACCGGTAAATTCGGTAAATTAAAAATCCTTGCTAGAAATTTTTATGTGTAAAATATCGTATTTATAAACACCTAATAGTAAGAGTTACGAGTCCTTTACACGATTTACAAAAAGTCATAATTTTTATAAATAAATTACTTTATATTACATATTTTCTAAGTTAATTTGTTTGTATTTTGTGCGAGTTTTGAAAGCTAAGGTAAGTTTTTATTTTACTATTATGCTATTACATTTGATATTGACGTGCCACTTACCAAATCGAGTACTCCATGTTCTGCAATATTTGACAGGCCCTAATTTGTTTTTTTCAAATCAGGAAAACTACGATATTTTTCATATCACCAATAAAGCAACAATAATCAAAAGTATTGTGGATATACTTTTGATTATTATTGTTGATAGTCAGATTCAGTTAAATCATACTGATACAACTGAGTAATTCCACTGAGTAATTCCAAAATGGAAAATAGTTAAATGAAACCCGATTTGTTTCAAAATTAACTAAATACTGAATGCTAAGGTAAAATCAATATGATCACTTTTGATTGATTACTTTCAAACTAATGTCTAATCCTATTGATTTTCAACACCACTTCTGTTTTGCGTGTCTTGAAATATAATCGATTTTGGTTTGCGTATATATGTCTGTTTTTCTGTCTGACTATTTTTGTCCTCCGTTCATTGTGTGTCCTTCAACTAAAGTATATATATATATATATTAAAATACTATTATTATTTATAATCTAAATATAGTAATTGTTTATTGCTATTTATATTTTAACTCTAACTATTTTAAGTAATTAAATAATATTTATAATTTATCCTTATTCCTTTCCTAAAATCTCTTTATGTCTTTATCCTGGCTCCTATTGAACCCCAACAGTCTTATAGTCATATTTAATAGGAAAGTAGTATCATTTTTTTGTGATTTACTGGGTCCAATAATAATGAGGGATTATTTTGTTTATTGGAAGTAATAATAGGTCGTTTGAATGATTTGAAGATATCATAAGGATATTTTAGTTTGACTAATGATCTGGCCAACAGATTGTAATATGAATATGAAAAAGGGTGATGTCTTTAAAATTCTATAAATTTGAACACTCTTCTTGAAATTCTTGTGGTAATATCAACCGGAATTTAATCTTTTATTTGTAGTAGATCCTTTTTAGTATTATGTGACCACGTTTCCTTTTCTCTTGATGTACTCAATTGAAACTGTTTTCCATTGTCTAGTTTATTGTTCTTTCAATGATAGTAAGTGTAACAATTAATTATGATCCATTTTCCGTTTAAATTTACTTGATGGTAAGTCATGCTTAGAAATAATTTTTTTCCCGAATTCTTAACCTGGAAACATATTTTTCTTTATTACACAATTTTCATCACACCAATAATACTTTCGGTCACAATTTTTGTTTTTTGTCGACATTCATATGGGAAAATCACAATAAATCCGATCGAAATTATAATAGTTGAAATTGATAATGATCATGATCTTTTGATTATCTAAAAGTATTTTTCTGTAAATTTTAATTTCATTTTAAGGGTTAAGATATTTATTAGTAATACAAACACAGATTGATGATAGTCTTTGTTGATATTCTTTTTTGGAAGCTTTCCTTTTAAGTAATAAACTAACTATGAGGATTCTTTTCTCTCATGAGAAAAAAATAAGTTATCTTGAATTTTGTTGCGATCTGAAACTTATAATTAGTAATCTCATGTCATAAAAATCTACAAAAAAATTAAATTCATATTCACATTTGTTTTAGATTTAATTGACAAAGGATGTTATTAATTAATCTGACATGCTTCCACATACATAAATATGGCTTAAATAAATTTAATAATTTGTCTTTATGATTGTCTATTTTCTATTACATTAGAAAAATTTATTTCTTTGATAGCCAATTTAGGTAAAAATTAGTTTAAGATTCATCGATTCTTACCAGTTTGTCAATGATTCTTTGGCAAAATTTCTGAAAACTTTGAATACTTTATCTTTGACCAACTTCCTTTTTTTTGGTACTATTGTATCTTTTCCATCAACTTTGCCTCTTCATAAGAAGTTCTTGAAGCTACTTACGAGTTACCACCAATCTGGCAAGGTATCACTGAAGATGAGTATAAAAAAGCTCAAGGGATATTAATTGAAACTGTGTAAATTTGCTTGACTATATGTTGATATACCTAAAACTCGATTGTTTTCTTTTGACTAATTTCTTTCATTATTATCCACTATCCTGATTTAGAACGGCCAACCGCTGAAATCAGGAGGTTTTTCTTCAATTACAAATAAATTTCGGAAATCTTTATCGGAGTCTGAAGTATCAGATTTACGATTGAGCCTAGAATCGACCATAATTAGTGATAGCAAGAGTTTGGACACAGCAAAGGTTTTTTTTTAAAAAATTTGATCTTTATCAATTTTTGATAAAAAATAATTTCAGTCAGATAAAGAATTATTTGACAAATGTGTAAATGAAGAAAATGAGTTTTTTGATGAGTTCCGTTCACGTGACATGCACATTTTAATGCACAGTTACGCATGTAACCAACTGGCCCACAGTGAACGGTGCTTGCGGTTATGGGAAAGAGCAAAACAAACTTTAGAATGAAGTTCGGAAAAAATTTGTAATAATTTTTTTATATTGATTAATATCAATATGATTTGTTATTGTTTTTTCAACGATATATAATTGATTATTTATATTTGAATTCATTTGTCCTATAAATTGTGTAAATCGATTATATTGGAAACGCCGCAACGTATTGATTTTCGAAATTTTTTATTGAATTTATGGTAAATTTTTAGCACAATCGTAGAAGTTGTGGAATTAAATTTTGTTATTTATAAATTTATTGAATTGTTCATTTTTCTTATTATTGTCTATTTTTTCTTTTACATTTAATATTTTTATTATTTTTGCGAATTTTAGGAACATTTAAATTTGCAACAATTATTGATTTTTTCTTACATTGAAAATGCATGGTAAATAATAAAATTAATGTAAGTATTAAATTAATGAAATTAACATCCATGAAATACAAAAATAAAATCAATTAATAAATATAACAATAAATATAAATTATTTATAGATTAATAAATTTTGAAAGTTGAAAATTATAAACAAAAACAAAATTTGTTTTCGAGAAATTCGAAATCGAAAGGTGAATTCGGAATGTCGAATGATTATTTTGTAATGAAAGTTTTGGAATGCCGAATTGTAAAGTAGATTTGTCTTCGAGAAATTACAAATAGAATAGCTATTTAAGGAAATAATTATTTTGTGGTGAGTAGGTAAATGGACCTCGCGCATTTCATCACAACCTAGAATATAGCACCAGTGTTTTGATCTCACGAAATGAGTTTCAGCGTGCTGGTCAAACGAGTTATCGCTTAGTTTTGATTTTTCATGCAATTTTAACTATAGTCAGGTGTTTTTGAATGTTCATTAAAAGGAAACCATATTTTGTTCAGACATCCTACACGAAATAGATGTGTTCTTTGATGAAAAATCAGATATTTTACAAAAATCGAGGGAAAGATTTCTTTTCGAAAGACTTTATATTTAAGGAACGTTTATGGGAACATTGTGAACGCGAGGTAATTAGTCGAGACATCCTTCACGAAAAAGTTCCGTCTTGATTCAACTAAGAAGAATCTGAAATAAGCTCTCGAAAAGTTTATTGTTCACCCAGGAATTAAGAAAATGTAAAATCAATATATAATTCTCAAAAATTTGGGTATGTCAGAATGGACTTAGACAAGGTTGTGCTGGGTGAGTAATACTCGTTTTAGTAGTAATATTCTATATATATATATATATATATATATATATATATATATATATATATATATATATATATATATATATATATATATATATATATATACCTAGTTTGGTCTTAGTCGATATTTCACACACCTGATATTTATTCATCTCGAATGCATAGTGGAGGGCTGATGTCATTGCACAGATGTCCTTCTGTTGTTCTAGATTAAAATGTTTATCAACAGCAAATGCTGGACCTGTTACAAATTATGGTAAAACTGCAGCCAAGTTTTCCTATTTCTGAACTTCCTACACTAATTCCACCTTCTTAATCCATTGTTGAATATCGGTTGAGCCATCATAACTATCAACCACTTTTTCCATGGCTAGCTTGTGCATTTCACCTTAATAATGACAAAATCTATTCCACTGACAAATTTGATTATTAAAACAAATTTAATTTATCGCATTATATTTTTCTTAATAATTCCACTAATGACAAATTATTTTAAAATTTATTGCAATTTATTGAGTAATATTAAATATTTTAAATGAATATGAAATATTAGAATTATAATATTTTCCTAGGGGACTGCATAGACTTAATTATGAGTTAAAATTTCTATATTACTAATTTATTGTTGGCATTAGGATTTTTGAAAAAAACTTGAAATGTTGTCAATTAGAAATCCTAAACAGACATAGTTTCTATTTCAAATATATATTTTTATATTATTTACTTTTGGCATTAATTAATTGGCATCAATTACTAGGTATTTTAAATTGGGTGCTTCATTATCGATATTTGAGTCGACTTCTATTCAGTGGAGAGAAGGGGACATGTCCGGATTTACGCATATGCAAATTAAGCAGTTATTTAGGTTCCGTACTTAAACTAAGTCTCGAAATAAATCTCATAATTTCCCAACAAAATGTTGTCAATATGGATTTTATCTGGCAAATTTTATAGACTTAATACCGTGACAAACGATTCGACGTTAGTTTAGCGTCTAAAAATAAAACAAAATGTAACTAGAAATGCTATTGATCCATGGCTATGTGAAAAGGTTTGGCAGCGCCATCAAGGCGCAATTAGGAATTTTTATAATTAAGTTAAAGGCGGGTTGGCAATCACTATACTAACAACATTAATACAAGATACTCGAAATCAGTTTAATTGTATCGAACATAAAATAATAGAAGTCTTACCAAATCTTGACTATAGATCTACAACAGCTATAAGAAAGTGATGGAAGCAACACAATAACAGTGCTAACACAGTTGATGTTACTAAAATATGTTACTGATGTTACTCTAAAAGAAAACTTTCGAATAATATCTTCATTCCGCTCATAAATTCTTATTGGTAAACTCAAAAATGGTCTATAGATTACAAAAGTATTTCGGTCACGAAAGAATCTGTTGTGAGAAATAATGTAAATCAGCTGCTTAAGAAATATTCAAAAATATAATTACTAATTTTAATGTTGAAATTTAAAATTTTTCCTCGTATGTGAAAAATACATGGGGGTGGGGGTGGGGGACTCTGTAAATATAATAAATAAATTAGTATTTATAAAAAAATCAAATATTTTAAATTTTTACTTTTTTCATAGTTTTAGGAATTTAAGTAAATTTTTCTTTTAAAATGCATAATTTTTTTATTTTTTAAATACAAAATTTGTTTTTTCAATTGAATATATTGGATATCTTTGTAAATAAAAGATTTAAAATAAAATTTTAAGGCACTTTATAATTCTCAGCATATGGACTCCAAATTTCATAAAATGCCATTGATAATATCTATATAGGATATTATTTAGTATCATTTTCAGTTAACCATATTGTTGATGTCAAAGGGTCTTTATTTTATTCAAAAAAGTAATTAATTAATTTTATTTAATCTTTATTAACCACATAAATTCTGAAAATAGATTCATTATAAACGTGAAATTATATTACAATCTTTAATTAAAAATAAATGTTTCACCGAATTTTGTGAGTTTATGCTATGAATCGAGAGTTTTTATGTGTTATGTTTGTGTGCAGTGTGAGGCGTTTTGTAATTTGTATTTAAATAATGGTATGATGTTGTGCATGTTTGATTGTATGCTGAAATCCTTACTTATACATTAATTATTGTTTTTTAGAAACTCCTCAAACAAATTAACGTTATAATTTGTTTTAATAATATTTGTGTTTTTTATAATAAACGTGTTTTAGTTATGGATTCTATTAATACCCGTAGCTCTGTGGCTAATATGGCGACCACGATTGCAAATTTTATCAAGCCACCAGAAACATATGACATGGATTCAGACGTGGAAGATTTTATCTTAGAAACGGAACGATTCTTCGAGATGACAAATATTGTCGATGAATACAGAAGCAAATTCGTCAAAGCTTTTCTATCAATCAATTCAACGAAGAAATATGAGTTGACTAATGAAACTCTGCATTATACAGAAAGATTAAGAAACGCTTTTGCTAAGAACAGAAGTCTTATCGATGATCTCAACGAAGCGCTAAATTATCGTCAAGGAAATGAGGCTGCCGAAGAATTCTGCTCAAAAATTGAGAAACTTGCAAAAAATATTTTGAAGCATAAACTTGATGAAGAAGAACTAAAGAAATTTTTGCTATTCAATTCGCTTGAAGATAAAGAAGTTAAAAAAGATCTCAAAATGCAAGATTTAAAATCATTTGATGAAATGAAAGAAAGATTAAAGAGACACGATCAAGTTTCAAAAGAAATTAATGTATTTCATGCTGATGTAGCTTCAATGAATAAAATACAACGCTATGCTGATGCTGTTAAGAAGAGCTTACCAAGATATCGTTATGATAACAGATCAATTCGAGAACGAGAACCTAATCCCAGATTGAAAGATGAATATACAAGAGATCCTCAACATAATCCAAGATTCAAAGGCGACCTTACCAGAGAACATCGATATGCTATTTCAAATGGATGGAAACCTATGAATAGAAGTAAGCCTTATAATACCAGGGAATTTCATTCGCGAGATCATGTCCGAACAAATCAAATTTTGCGATGTTGGGCGTGCCATGAAGAAGGTCATAGAAGATCTGAATGCCCCAATATTCAATGTGCCCATTGTAAAAGATCTGGACATTTCAAACATCAGTGCCATGAGTTATTTCCAGGCAGACGTCGAAAATTCCATAAATCAGTGGCTGCATTCGGTGACGAGGATCCAGAGGCTGATTTTGAGTACCCAAATGGGAATGCTCCACCACACGAGGAGGTGATCGGAGCAATAAATTAAAGGTATTTAATGATATGAGTAGGGGTTGTATGATTTTGAATGATTGTGATAGTTTGAATGATAACTGTTGTGATGGTGTTTTTGATTATAGAAATTATATTAATATATACATTAATAAATTTGTATGGATGAAGTTTTTAAAGACCCACCCCTAACTTCTAATGAACTAAATGTTCTTAATCGTTATAAACGGAATGATATAATAGTATACGATAAAATGCAGGGAAGGCCCAGTGTTACCGTAATGATTAATAATGTAAAATTAGTATGCCTATTAGATACTGGAGCTAAAATAAGTGTGATTGATTATAATATTTTTAAAAAATTTGGAAATTTCAATATGACTACAAGTAATTTAAAATTAAGATGTGCAAATGATAGCCCGATTGAAATTTGAGGTAAAACTTTATTAAATGTAAAAGTTGATAAATTTCTGATATTAAAAAAGTAGAATTCGTTGTAGCCAAAGATATAAACCCAAAGTTAATAGGAGGTATAGATTTTCTCGAAAGATTTGGAATGCAATTGCAAATAGAAAACCGTACAGACGAAATAAATACAATTATGGAAAATTCATTTAATAACCACATAAGTGAAGATAAGATTATAAATAATTTAATTTCCACGTTTGACGGTATTTTTATGAAACATAAATGGGATGTTGGAAAAACCGAACTATTAAAGCATGAAATACTTACTTAAGGTAGTCCGATTGTTATAAATCCAAGACGACAACCTATACATTTAATAGAAAAAATTGAAGAAAACATTCAAGAAATGTTGAAATATGGCATTATATCAGATTGTACATCTCCTTGGAATTCTCCATTAGTATGTGTTAAAAAGAAAAACAGTAGTGATATAAGAATATGCTTGGACTACGGTGCTTTAAATAATATAACCGAAAGACCGATTTTTCCCATTCCAAATACTGATGAATTATTAGATATTCTTGACGGAGCAAAGTTTTTCTCGACAATTGATTTAGGCAATGCTTATTATCAAGTAGAACTCGATGATTCATCAAAATTGAAAACAGTATTTTCGACAAAAAGCAAAGCAATATTATTTTAACAGAATGCCATTTGGAATAGCAGCCGCACCAGCAACATTTCAAAGACTTATGAATTTGGTTCTTGGAGAATTAAATTGGAATGGAACAATTGTATATCTGGATGATATCCTTATATTTTCAAAGACATTGAATGAACATTATTGTACCATTGAAAAGGTTTTTCAAAAGATTAAATTAGCAAATCTTAAAATAAGTCCAGAAAAATGTCAATTCAAAAATAAAGAAGTAAAATTTTTGGGTCATGTCATTGGTGAAGATGGAATACGTACGGATGAAAGCAAGATTGAAACTATTAAAAATTTTGAAAGACCTAAATGCGTAAAAAGTTTGAGAGGATTTTTAGGCTTGGCAAATTACTATCGCAGATTTATAGAAATTTACACCAAAGATTCCAAAGTATTAGAAGCGTTATGTGGAAGTAAACAAAAGAAGCTTATGTGGACTGATGAGTGTGAAACTTCATTTCAAAATTTAAAACTGAAATTGACGTCTACACCTGTATTGAAGTTCCCAGATTTTTCTAAGCCATTCATTTTGGATACAGATGCAAGTTTTGACCGCATTGGTGCTGTTCTGTCTCAAAAAGATGGAAGTAAAGAAAGAGTAATCGCATATGGATCCCGAGCTATGAATAAACACGAGTTGGGTTATTGTATAACAAGAAAGGAATTACTATCTATATTTTATTTTACTGGTCATTTTAAGCATTATCTATATGGTAAAAAGTTTATTTTGAGGACGGATCACAAAGCCATTACATTTATGATGAAGACAAAGAAAGCTATTACCCCACAATTTCAAACTTGGATTAACCATCTTAGTGGTCTGGACATGGAGATTCAATACAGAAAAGGTGATAACCACAATAATGCCGACGCTTTATCTAGAAAAGAATGTGAAACATGTGTTCAATGTCAAATGATTCATGAAAATCCTAAAATGGGTAAATTAAAACAAGATTGTTGACACTGATGACTGATAATTTTGAAAATATATGGCAAAAGAACTCGAAAGAAATTGAAAATATAAAAGAAAATATTAGTTTGATGCCAGATAAAACATTTTTTAAATATGTCAACGGAGTGATTATGACAAATAATAATAAAATTTGGATTCCAGAAGAAAACAAGTCTGAATTTATCATAGAATATCATAAAAAGCTCTGTCACGCGGGTGCTAATAAAGTAAAAATGTATGTATCAAACAATTTTAATATGAAAGATTTGGAGCAATCTATTCGTAATGTTGTACAATCCTGTGAAAACTGTCAGAAAAGAAAGGTTGATACAACTAAAACAAAAGAAAAAATAATTTGCAAAAGTGATTCGAAATTATTTGAAACAATCTATGTAGATTTTTGTGGTCCATTACAACTTGCAATGAAAGGAGAAAGATATATTCTTGGGATTATAGATCATCATAGTAAGTTTATTTCTTTACATGCAATGAAATCGCAAGATGAAAAAACAGTGGTAAGATTACTGAAAGAAGAGTGGATAATGAAGTTTGGAGCACCAAGGATAATAAACTGTGACAGAGGTAAATCATTTGAATCAAAGCTAATGAAAGATTTTGCAGAATTTCACAATATTGAAATTAATTATTCAAGTCCATATCATCACTCAGCAAATGGACAGATTGAGA